>CM043875.1:19893592-20198592 GCA_023846275.1 Vanilla planifolia | reverse complement strand
AAAGAATACTTCCTTTTTTGATCTCCCTTGAACAAGTGGGCTTCATTAAAGGAAGAGATATTATAGATAACATCTTGCAGCATAGGAATTGATTACATCTTTAAATTGAAAAATGAGAGGGAATAATTGAGTAATCATGTTGGATATTAAGAGTGCCTTAGATTTCTTATCAAGGGAAATTTTATGCAAGGTGCTTAAAAAATTCAATTTTGTAAAGTAATTCATTAAGGTGATAAAATAATTTTTGGTAGCGCTTATATCTCAATCATAATAAATCATAAGCTAAATAGTTAGTTTTAGTCTCTTAAGGGCTCGTACAAGGGAATCCAATCTTGCTCTTACTATTCATTCTTGCTACTAAAGTCTTTAGTCAGGCATTAAACAAGCTCATTAATGATAGGAAAGTATTACATTATGCTTAACTCAAAGGCTACCCAATTGTAGCTCATTTAGGCTATGCAGATGAAATTTATATAGGGAATATTTGAAATCTATATCAAATATTGCCAAACTTTTAGCTACTTCACATAAATAACCAAAAAAGCTAGTTCATCACTAGTAGAAAAATGCATTAGGGTAGATGAGACAAATTATTGCATAGCTCAATTTTTAGAAAGGCAAGCTTCCCATAAATTATTTGGCTTGCCATTTGTTTATAAGTAGAAATAATATTTCTTATTTCTAACAGTTGCTAGATAAAATCAATAAGAAGACAATAAGTTGGGAGAAAAAGGTACTAACCATGGGAGATAGACTTACTTTAGTGAGTATATTCTTGCTTAAGTACTTATTTTCTAATTGATGACAATTAACTCCCTTCTTGACAAACTGAGCAAAACTAAGAAAATCATGAAAATTTCAAGAAGATACATAGAAGCAACTAGAGAAATTTGGGAAAACTTAGCTTTCCAACTAAGGAAAATTGATTGGGTCTTAAATAACTTGAAGGAAATTCAATGTTCATAGCAAAGCTCAATTGCAAATTGCTTTCAAACAACTTATTATGGTCAAGCTACATGAAAGAAAAATATTTAAAATTAAGAAGGAAAAGTAGAACATCCTAAACCTAGATATGCATAAAAAGTATAACATTGATGGTCTTAAATCATACTAAACTCTTTAACATGAAAGAAAACAAGTTCTATACACTCACTACTAATGGAAATTTTAGCATTTAATAAGCTTGAGAAGCAATTAGGATAAAATGTCTGATTTTTAAATAAAGATAGAACATCTAGAACTTTAAATGTCTATTAAAAAACTTAATTTTGTTGTGGTGAATATTCGATAAACTACTATGATTTCCTAAGTATTTAAGGAAATACAACTTTCAGATGGCTTCAAAATGCCCATATTACTCTGATGACTATTTAATAGACCTTGCATTTATGAGCTATGAAAAGCAAGCAAAGTATGGTTTATTTTTGCCAGTAGTTTGCGCATTCAGTAAGCAAAGACAACTCAAATAACTTATCTAATATCTCATTGGTTTAAGCAAGGAGATAACAATAGCTAAAAGGGAAGGTATTCTCATCCTTCCACTAATTATATCTTAGAATATATGGAAGGCCAAACATCAACAAAATCAATGGGGAAGTTAACTGGCCAGTAAGCATCATCAACAATAATGTCATCTTCAATAACTATGACATTTTTCATTACTTTCAACTCCCTAAAACCTCCTAGAAACATCTTCATTTTGTTATGCTAAATTTAGTCCTTCCATATTCACTTTTAAGGTATAAAAGTTGTGAAGTTATTAAATAGTGCCCTCCTCTCCACCAAATGTTGAAGCTAAATGTTGATCGTTTTTTGAATGACCATAATGGTGTGTTAGCTATGATGAGATTATTTGTAATCACATAGGCCAAATTATGAAAGAATTTTCTCACTTTTTGGCAACAATTCATTGTTAAAAGGAAAAGAAATGTCTCTACTCCTTGATTTGTAACGTGTAATAGTAGAAACATTCATAATTTAGTGATCAAAGGGGGCTATAAAGCCATCTTTAAAATAGTGCAAGTCAAAAGAACATTCCCTTAAAGCTATCAAACATTATTTAGCAAATTAGTCATAAGGTGGATTTAGTAATAGTTCACTAGAATTATATTAAAAAAGAGGACAATGAAGTGGCAAAGTACCTCAATAAAGTGGTAGAAAAATCAACAAAATCAAGCATCTAGAATTGAGAAAATATTTCCAGGATATGTAATGCTCTTGCTAAACTAGATGAAGTCCAAAGCCCATACATTTGAAGTTATACAAGGTTGAAGCATTGCTCTATAGGGTTGGTCCTAATACAATGCAAAAAATGAAGTTTTCTATAGGCTTGAATATCTCATACAGAATGATAACCTTTGTCATACTACATGAAGCATCCGTTGCTAAAATTATCTTTGCTTGAACCAAGATGTTTCATTTCACCTTGGAATTAGCTTATTATGCTTAATATGAATAATAGAGTAGCAATCATATAGTGAATAGATATTATCATTGAGATGAGGATTGAAGTCTTCACATCACTACGATAAAAACAAGTCAACAAATCATACATGTTTGCCTTGCCATAGATATTATTGTTTAAAAATTGGCCTTACACTATAGTCATGAAATGCACAAAAAAAGCATCAAATAGATACAATTTTTTTGTAAATTATATTGTTCATCATTTGATATCATCATATCTAGATGACACTTTTAGGCTTTTCATATGATATATATTTTTTGAAGAGCCTACATTATTAGTCTTAGGTCTACATCATACTAATCATTCCCTCCTCTCAACTCTACTTCAAAATAGTATGTGCAATGAAAGTCAAGTGTACATTGTTGTAGGATGGCATTGGGCTGATCTCCTACATCAAACATATATGCCTCTTCAAAGCAAACACTGTTCACTTTGATGCTCCTTTATACTTCAGCATTAGTTTCCATTTCAACATCATACTACTATAATGAATGAACTTAAGGACAACATGATCATACTTCCAAAATAGTGCATCATAATGCATTCAACTAATACATCATCCAAACATTGTGATAATAAATCCACAACTTATGATACTTGTCATAATATATGTTAGACTAGAATGTTAGTAGTAAGCAATTATTATTTTTACATGTTGCCATCACTTTGAGATGAAGTGGAAATATCAATCAATTAAAAAAAGCAATGCACTTTAACACTAATAAACTAATCTTGTAGTCATACAAAAACATCTTCTTTACTTAGTCATTGACGTCGCAATTAAAGGAGACCACCTAGCTATTAGAAATATTAAAGTAACATTTGGTATTAGCTAATGCTAATCAGTCATGGACTAGTCAATTTGTGCCATCTATGGGTTTAATGCTTATATTTGTTAAAAAGAAATTGGTTTTCCATGCAAAGAAGGCTATCATAATAAGAGCACTACCTAGGTAAGGTTTGTTGTGGTCTTCAGGAAGTGGGCTATGTCAACATCAACAAAAGAGAATAGTCGACAAGTCTTAAGTAGATTATTCAAGGAAATATTTTCACTCCTAACCTTTTCAACACAAATTTAAAATGTCTCAGTGCAGTAAAACATATGCACTAATCAATGTATTTGGCTACCCATCTTCTACTCCCCAAGCTTAACACTAAAATGTGGAGTCAAGATCCCTCAATATGATAATCATTCTTATAGCATGTTGCCAATAATGAACCTTGCCCTCATAACCAACTAGTCATCTAGCTAATTTTGAAATTACTTCACCCCAGGCTGAGGGAACCCACCAACTCATATCAACACTCATGGTAATGAAGAACACCTTTCAAACTAGTTATAATATGCCAAAATAATCTATAGTAGTTAATACTATTCACATCAACACAGGAGCCAATACTATTCACATCAAGCACCATTATAGCTTTGTCATCCATTTGGCATAGAGATTAGACAGGTATGTTTACAAAAAAACATAGTTTATGTGATCATAACATTATAATGGTTCATCACTACATAGTAGGATCTTTAAAGCCCTACATCATCCATTTTTGTAAAGATCACATCAACACGACAATTAAATTAATCAAAAGTGCTTAAAAAATTGACAATACAAAATGTAATAAAATAAATATGGAAAACAAAATCACTGAAGGCACATCAATAATGATTGATCATTTGAAGTTCCATTATTTTCTTTTTATGATGGTGAAGTCAGGTGAGGCGTGCAAGCTAACCAACAAAATTTTTTCAATTAGGTCATGTTTTTGTATTTGATAATTGAGCTTGATTGGGGTTGTAATTTTCTTATATTAAATATGTTTCTTTTAAAAAAAATCCACAATAACAATGCATCATCATAATCCACACATAATCCATGAATCCAAAGTCCATCAAATAAAAGTTAATTATAAAGACATAAATTTCAAATAATTGTAAAAAAGTCCAATAGGTACAAATAACACTATTATGAATAATAGAGAAAGGGATTTGGAAAAATTTCTCAAAAGGGATTTGAGGACTTTGATAATTTAAGAGCCAATTGGGTGAGAAAGGGAGCTTGGAGAACTCACTGTGCATGGGCTTGAGTTATGTTTCCTCTCCTCATTTTGGCTTGTGGCTCAATATGTTATTTTGGTAGGCTTCGGTTATCAGACGACTGGCTTAATGACAAGTTGTGTTGCCATTGGTGCTAATGTCGGTTCTCTCAACCTTGGATGTTGTGGGTTTTCAAGCTTCTTCTACCCTTTGTAAATTTAAGCTTATCACTAGTGCTTTGGCAAGACTAAATTTCTTTTCAAAGAAGAAAAGGTTTAGTAAATGTCCTTGCCATTCAAATACACTTTAATTGGAATTTTTATTCATGGTTGACTAAGCATGGCCTTCTTTTATACTGAATTATAGTAAATAAGGTTTAAGAACTCCTACACCATTGGTTATTTTGATCATAGACACAATGTAGTTCATTTTACATTTGAATGGATTACCTTTCATATTGGTTGCATAGAAAATTGGCATTTCAAAAAGATTCTCCTATATGGCACCTTAAGATGGTGTTAGACCTTAGGGTTGATGCTAAACTTTCTATTGTGCTAGTGTGGGTGACATTTTGTCAACTTCCCCATTATTTCTTTAATAAAGTTATGCTCGTCTCCCAAGCTCATTCCATTAGAAATCTACTAAAATTGTACACTCCAATGACCAATGTCACTAAACCTAATGAAGCAAGGGTTTGCATGGAGTTGGACCTCACCAAAGGATTACCAAGGAGGATCAAGATTATTCTTAATAAGGATAGGGAAAATGGTTTTGAGTAGTAGCTTATGAGAACATTTCAAAGTATTTCTCTCACTAATATAAATGGGAACACAATGACCAAAATTGCAAATTTGCATCTCAAATTTAGAAGAATATGGTGGAGAGTAGTAACATTCAAGATGATAATGCTTTAGAGGTGGAAGCCAGCCATGTAATTAAGCTCCTTAGTTTCTAGTGAATCTTGGTTGTGTTATGCCTCAGTCTTGCAAGAGACTCCTCAAAAAATTTAGTGTTTGATGGGTCAAAAGAAGGGAGTTCAACATGATGCCATTGTGAAAGCACATCAACATATGTTGAAATTAAGTGATGTAGGACAAGACGGGGTAGGGTGACACGAAAAGATACAGGTTTGTGTGTGTAGATAGAAAAGGAAAGGGAAATGGTAAAACTTTAGATTTTGGGATAGGAAGATGGATAGTAGAACCAGTGTCGGGGATAACTTACTGGTGTGGCGTCTCACCACTTGGACCTCGCGTCCCTCCTCCCAGTATCAGAGCTTAATAGACTGGAGTGGCGTCTCACCACTTGGACCTCGCGTCCCTCCTCCCAGTATCAGAGCTTTATAGACTGGAGTGGCGTCTCACCACTTGGACCTCGCGTCCCTCCTCCCAGTATCAGAGCTTTGACGAGTCAGCACGCCAAAGACACTCAGAGCACTCACGAACTCAGAATAGAAGCAAAGAACACTCAAAAGCTTGCATTAACTGTTCAATCTCCCCCTTATATAGGAATCCATAAGGGTACAAAAGACATTTGACTCATAACATGGGAATACTAAAGGACACATGGGTAAACTAAAAGTTACCTAAAAAATACAAATAGACTCTTAGAAATATGAGAAAATAATAAAAATTAAGTTCATTCCCTAATTTCGGATGGCCGGAGGCGCGGCGACGGCGGCGGCGATGCGGGTCGGTGCGGGCTGGCGCGGGTCGGTGCAGGCTGGCGTGGGTCGGCGCGGGTTGCAGGTCGCTGGCGCGGGTTAGTGCAGGCTGGCGTGGGTCGGCGCGGGTCGCAGGTCGCTGGCGCGGGTTGGTGCGGGCTGGTGTGGGTCGGCAGGTTGGTGCGGGTCGACGAGCCTGGGCGGGACTCGGGCGCGGGTCTGGCTCGTCGGTCGAACCCAGATCAGGGCAGGCGGCGGCTCCGGCGGCGGACGGCGCAGCAGGCGGCGGCGGTAGGTGGCGGAGGGAGCCGGCTGCAGGAAAAGTGTTTTTCGCGCTGTTTTGGCTCCTGGGAGTCCGTTTGAACTCCGAATTCGATTCCGAAAGATGTTCCGGAATCCATGTTTCGGCGCGTAGGTCACTGCATCATTTTTTACCTCATAATATTTCAAAAAATATTTTGAAAATAAAAATTGTTCCCCTGTTGTTCGTGCAACGCCAAGCTTTGATGTCCGCATCATTCTCCCGATGCGGGAAAAACTCAACTCCGTTGAGTTGAAGGATTCTTTCTCAGCTGTAGGAATATGAATTTTTGTATCTTCTTCGTCACTTCTTTCTAGTTGAATCTCTTCGCATATGTGTTCTTCCTCAGTAATTTCTTCTTGTTCATAATAAGCGAGACATAGTTCAACTGGGGCAACATACTCTTCAAGATCTAGAGCTTCTTTTTCTCGATGCACAATTGATGGATCGACTTGAATAGGAGATGTAGAATTTTGAAAAAGTGATTTATTTTGAATTTGGCTAATAGGCTCGCAAATAGTTTGAGGAAGTTTAGCAAAAGCTTCGTTTGTAGGTATTTGAGTAAGTGGAGAAGAAAAAAGTGAAATAGGATTTGTAGACTTTCTACGCAGTTGTTCTAAGCGAATGATTCTACTATTTGATGTTTCGGCAAAGATTTGTAAGGTTTGTCGCAATAGTCGCATTTGGGTGAATAAGTCTTTCATCTTGGTTTCCATGATATAAAAAAAAACTAGATCGTCGCAACGATAGAACGTCGCGAAACCTTCTCTGATACCAAATGATGTAGGACAAGACGGGGTAGGGTGACACGAAAAGATACAGGTTTTTGTGTGTAGATAGAAAAGGAAAGGGAAATGGTAAAACTTTAGATTTTGGGATAAGAAGATGGATAGTAGAACCAGTGTCGAGGATAACTTACTGGTGTGGCGTCTCACCACTTGGACCTCGCGTCCCTCCTCCCGGTATCAGAGCTTTATAGACTGGAGTGGCGTCTCACCACTTGGACCTCACGTCCCTCCTCCCAGTATCAGAGCTTTATAGACTAGAGTGGCGTCTCACCACTTGGACCTCGCGTCCCTCCTCCCAGTATCAGAGCTTTATAGACTGGAGTGGCATCTCACCACTTGGACCTCGCATCCCTCCTCCCAGTATCAGAGATTTATAAACTGGAGTGGCGTCTCACCACTTGGACCTCGCGTCCCTCCTCCCAATATCAGAGCTTTGACGAGTCAGCACGCCAAAGACACTCAGAGCACTCACGAACTCAGAATGGAAGCAAAGAACACTCAAAAGCTTGCATTAACTGTTCAATCTCCCCCTTATATAGGAATCCATAAGGGTACAAAAGATATTTGACTCATAACATGAGAATACTAAAGGACACATGGGTAAACTAAAAGTCACCTAAAAAATACAAATAGACTCTTAGAAATATGAGAAAATAATGAAAATTAAGTTCATTCCCTAATTTCGGATGGCCGGATGCGCGGTGACGGCGGCGGCGGCGGCGGCAGCGATGCGGGTCGGTGCGGGCTGGCGCGGGTCGGTGCAGGCCGGCGTGGGTCGGCGCGGGTCGCAGGTCGCTGGCGCGGGTCGGTGCAGGCTGGCGTGGGTCGGCGCTAGTCGCAGGTCGCTGGCGCGGGTCGGTGCAGGCTGGCGTGGGTCGGCACGGGTTGCAGGTCGCTGGCGCGGGTTGGTGCGGGCTGGTGTGTGTCGGCAGGTTGGTGCGGGTCGACGAGCCCGGGCGGGACTCGGGCGCGGGTCTGGCTCGTCGGTCGAACCCTGATCAGGGCAGGCGGCGGCTCCGGCGGCGGACGGTGCGGCAGGCGGCGGCCGTAGGCGGCGGAGGGAGCCGGCGGCAGGAAAAGTGTTTTTCGCGCTGTTTTGGCTCCTGGGAGTCCGTTTGAACTCCGAATTCGATTCCGAAAGATGTTCCGGAATCCATGTTTCGGCGCGTACGTCACTGCATTATTTTTTACCTCATAATATTTCAAAAAATATTTTGAAAATAAAAATTGTTCCCCTGTTGTTCGTGCAATGCCAAGCTTTGATGTCCGCATCATTAAGTATGTTTTCATATAATACCCATTTTTAAAGTAATAGCTAATAAGAAGATTGAAGTGTAGCTGTGCATCTTACTAAATGGCTAAAGGAAACCAAGGATTCTGTTATTCCTAGCATTCATGACAATATTATTACAATTTAGTTTATTAAGGTATATACTTTCTTGTGAATAAAAATTTGAAATTTGAATATGTTTAAATTTTGGATATGGACAATTGAATTTTTTATTTTTTAAATTCTAAAATTTGAAGTATTGTGGAATGGCTAGACTTGAGTGGCACCACATGAGCTTAATTGGGCTTAATGCTTTACAGTAAGATATTAATTCCATTTATATTATTAATTTTATCTCTTTTCCTTATTCTTATCTAACTATGAATGCAAAATAAGTTATGGATATGATTTCTAAAAATTAGGAGTTAGTAGCTGAGGATAAGAGGATTAAAAGAAAAAATATATACAAGGCATGCATTTATGAATATCTTAAGAAAATGAAACTATATGAGAAAAAGAATAACTATTGAGTTCTCTATTAGCTATAGCTTTTTGAGACTCCAAAATTTTAAGAATTTGATTTGGTATACCAAAAAAAGGATTGATTACAAGAGGTTTGCTTTAAAAGTATGAACCTTGGCTACACAAAACCATAACCAATTTATCTTAAGGTAAATCTTTGGTTTAAGGAGTGTTTCTAAGGCTCTATAAACATTCAAGGATTTCTTGTAACAATTTTAGAAAACCTAGCCATGAAAGCAAAATTTGGAGTGGCCAACCGAGTGGTTAACAAGAAGAAAAAAAAAATCCATGAGGAAGAAGAAAGATGACGATTCAAGCTTTGAAGAAGGAAAAATCTAACTATGTAGAAGTCCTCTACACAAGTTTTCCATGTAGGATGATCTTTTAGTTCATATAATAAATTCAGCCATGATTAAAGAAAAGAAAAAAGTAATTACTTTGTTATTATGCATGTGGAATGTTTAAAATTTCATAACAAGTAATTCTTTTTCATAAAACTTGCTTAACAAGGAGAAATGTTCTTCTACCCATGATGAAGGGAGATTTAATTTGGTAAATAAATGGATCAATTGCAACTCTTTTTCATGTAGTGTTTCTGATGGAACCATGCTAAAAAAATATTTACTCATGAATGTAAAATAGATTCCATGGCCATATGTTGCTTGTTTGTATTTGGTTATAGATATATGTGGAAGATGAATTTAAAATAATAATTTATTGATGCAAAACACATCTTTACCAAGAAATGACCATGTGGAACAAGTTAAAAACATGCTAATTTCTATGCATTGTTGACTAAGCAAGTAAGCCTTAAGCATAAGTTATGATGATAAATGTTAGAACATTATTAAATAGTGGAGATGTAAATTATGTTAAACTTAATTCTCATAATGTAGACAAGATAGCCTTATTCTTTTATTATAGTTTGTTGGATATTAATATCTATAATAAAATCCTTATTCATTCTAAGTAGAATGGATGTATGATAATGTAAATTAAATGTGATGTCACTTCATTCTTTTTTCATGATTAAACAAAGAGTTTTATAACAAGATAAACCAAGTAATGGACAAAACTGAGTCTTGATTCCATGTTTTCCACATGAATTTTTTTAAATGCATTTTTGAGTGAGGTTGCTAAGGTTGTGTTGAAATTATTCACAATTTAGTTGATAACATGTCAAGGTGAAAACATGTGCTTTATTATCTACTTAGTAAATAAAATATGTATATAATGTCATGTTATTTAATTTTCACCATATTATAAATCATAAAAAATTTTAGAGAATTTGTAAATAAAGATAAAACTCTAGATAATGTTGTGGCCAAGCATCCATTTGCCTTAGGTTTGCTTGGAAAGCAAGTAAACACAGCTTGTCTAAGTCATGATAGCCATAGATTCAACCCTTAAGAGAGCATAGATGGGTTTTAAGGTGTGTGTGGCCATTCATTCCTATTTGAAAAGCTTGGGGGCTCATTTTAAGGCCTTAGAAGAAAGATAAGTTGAGTAGGGATATGTTTGACAAGCATAGGGTTTGGTTTTGGCTACCAATGTTAAGGTTGAAAAGGTTTAAAGGATAATTCCAAATATTTAATAGGGTTAGATAAAAAAAATTTAAAGTGCTTGGATATGATTATGTAAGGCTTGCTTAGCACTAGAATTAACTTTAATGGCTTAAAAATAATCAACAGGAAAGGAACCTATAATAAAGGGTCGTAATGATGGATTATGGAAATACCATTGGTGAAGGAGGTAGAAGAGCTTTTAGTAAGACTTAGGAATGTGCTAAATTGTCAAAGGAAGCTATAAGTTAAAGACATTAGCTAGAGCTTTTATTTAACTATATTCTTTGGGCAAGACTATGAGTGATCTTATTTAGATTTTTAAGCCACATGTTAGATAGTGATCTAGAGATATGTAGAGGCTTAAGAGAGGCCTTAGGATGGATATGTTAACTCAAGATTTTTTTGAGGATCAAGGGTCACTAGTGATACTTGCATGAACCATGACTTAATTGTAATATTAAGATCAATAGAGATAGAAAAAGCCCTAAAAACATTTGGAAAAGTCCAAGGCTTTTTGAATACTAAGATCAACATAGATGGGAAAGTTTTAAACAAAATTAGGCAAGACTAAATCTAAGAGAAAAAGAGTTAAGACATTCTAAATTTGCTAAAATTAAGGTTTAATAGAAACCTTAAAGTAATCAGATATTGTGGACCCTTATTTATGTACACCCACTTAGGAAATAGAAAGATAGGTTAGTTATTCTATTCCTTTGGACTAGAGGTAGTTATACATAGATGGTTGAGCCATGGAGATTTGCATGATGTGTAATGCTGTGGAAGATTGTACATGTGGTTGTTTAGTACTCTTAGAACCTTACAAGGTGCTCGGCTGAGTGAAGAGTTTCATAAACTACTTTTTTATGGATGGCAAGGCTTCTACTTTGTGGCGGTGCCATCATCAGACGATACCTCGAATGGTGACATAACTTAGGATGACATCATGAATATTTTAGAAGTTACTTTGCATGAGAACTTGCTAAGGCTCAAATTAGGAGAGAGTTGATCCATCTTACATAGGGTCAGCTGTTAGTCATAGATTATGCATCTTGATTTATTTATCTAACTAGATACACCTCAAAATTAATCACATCAGAAGGGTGTCAATGTAAGTTATTCATGTAAGGACTTAGACCTCCCCATCAGAGACAGTTGGAGGTGAGTTATTTTATTTGATATAGAGATTTAGTAGAGGTTGCCTTATTTGTTGAGTAGGTGGGGCATTGGATTGATGCTACCATTTATGTCTAAAAGAAAAAGAAAATTTTTGATGTTTCCTAGAAAAAGAAAAAAGGTTAGATTTTGAGGCAAGTAGTAAATGAAAATTGAATCCACTAGATAACCCACTCCTATTTTAGTTAACCCTATCTATGAATGATAGGGAGCTAACCTGGGGAGCAGATTCAAAGATGTAGATACAATAGTAGAATGAATCGTAATGCTTGCAAATTTAAGGAAAATGTTTTTTCAATTCCCTAAAATCTAGACATAGAAAGACAAATTATTCTAAGGGGCTAAGAAAAGTGTAACATGCCACACAAAAAGATCTATTTCACAAGAATAGCCACTTATATATGCTCTACATTGTAGCAAATAGTAAAGGCACATGGTGTTATTATTGATGCACATTTATTTTTTTTACACTAGATTATTTTTACTTTTTGACACTTGTTCATCACATCCATTTGTTATTGACTCTTCTTAAGAAAATATTGAGGGTAATAATGGTTGACTTTAATCGCCATTGATGATGAGATTTCCATTTGGAAAAGAAATCCCCAATAGACATGTATCAAACATAAATTGAAGGTTGAGCTCATTTGCATGCCTATAGTTGACTTTAAGATTATATTAGGCATAGACTAAATGACTCAGCATGGCATGGTGATTGATTGTTGGGAAAAGAAGGCTTGGATTAGTGGGCTCAACATAGTTTACTTGGTCTTTTTTGGGGACAATAAGGAGATCCATGATATGAGCACTTCAGGCTATAGAACTGGTTCGAAGGGGTAGTGAGTCCTAATTAGCTTTTGTAACTAATACACAGATCAAGATTTCATCACTATAACATACCCCAATCATGAAATATTATCTTAACGTGTTTTTAAATAAGCTTATAAGATTACCTCCAGAGTGTGAGATTTAGTTCCTTATTGACTTAGAGTTCAGAGTGTTACCTATTGAAAAAGCACCCTATCGTTTGGCTATGGTTGAGTTGCAAGAACTCAAAGCCTAGTTATAGGATCTATTGGGCAAGAGTTTGATTAGGCATAGTGTTTCACTTTAGGAAGCCCCTACTCTTTTTGTTGAAAAGAAAGATGAAAATATACAACTTTGTATAGATTAATAAGAATTAAATAAGGTGTTAATAAAGAATCATTATTTGCCTCATATTGGTGATTTTCTTGATGAACTATAGGGAGAATAAACTTTATCTAAAATTAATCTTTGATCAAGATATCACCAAATATGAATCCAAAAGAAGGATATTCTTAAGACAACCTTTAGGACTTATTATAGACATTATGAGTTCATTATCTAGTCATTTGGGTTTTTTAATGCTCTTGTAGTATTCATGAATTTTATAAATCACTTCTTTCAATCATATCCTAATTTTTTGTGATAGTAGTCATAGAAGATATTTTAGTATAAACCAAAAACAAAAAGCTTCATGTAGAGCATCTCCAAATGGTATTGGCAACTATGAAACTTTATGCAAAATCCTTGAAGTGTTCAGATAGACCCAATCGAATTTCTTGGACATGTTAGTGCTAATGGAGTTTTAATGGGCCCTAGCCATATACAAGCAATTACTGAATGATAGAGATCCACTACAGCAACATAGATAAATAATCCTTTAAACTTTTAGGATATTACTACAAGTTTGTTCTTAATTTGTTTAAGATTATAAAACCATTTATTCATTTAAAAAAGAAAAAAGATAGTTTTTTATGGTCAAATCACTATTAATAGAGCTTTACTAAGTTGAAAAAAAATTGAGTTTAACTCTAATTATGATCTTGTTGATGTAATGTAATGAAGAAATAGGAGTGTGTACAAATCTCACAAGAGGTAGGTGAATTGTGAGTTTTGAATTAATTTTGTGATTTTTAATATTTTTAAATTGTATTAATATTTTTAAAGGTTTTTAATAAAAATAATTTTATTTTTGTAAAAAATCTTGATATCAAAATGTACATATATATATATTTTAATTTTTATGATTCAGAAAATAAAACTTTGAGAAAAATATATTGTATTTTTTAGATGGTTTGGCTCAAACACTCACCTCTAATTGAGATTAGGAAACAAATCTCTATTAAGAAAATTATAATTTTAGATTTTTTTTCTTATAGTTCATCTATAACCTAGTTAACATTTTTTCTTATAGTTCACCTCCAAACTAGTTGAGAGTTTTTCTTATGATTCACTATGAACCTACTTGCTTTTATAAGTGCAACTATAACCTGTGATTTTACATGCTCAACCCCAAGTTAGTTTTTAATGAGGTTAAAGTAAACTTGGGCTTTTACAAATGCTGGGCAATAGAACCCAAAAAAAGAAAAAAATAATAATAAAATTTTGTATTTCAAAGTACAACTTTCTATTCTTATTGATGAAATAGAACAAGACACAAAGACCTTAAAATTTTGAAGCAAAGAAAATAAATGCTTAGAAATGTTAAGCTTCATTGAAAGAATTAGAATTTTTAGTTGTACTAAGTTATAGTGTGTTACTAAGAGGTTTTACACTAGTAGAATACATGTAATGCTTCTTTAAATCTTAAAATCTTATTTATGTTCATTAGCCATTTCATTTATAGTGGTTGGAAATTTGTAGTGAAAGTTTGATCATAGTCATTATAAAATGCTTTCATAAGCTACAACCAAACAACTTAAAAAGTTTTTTTAGATAGGTTTAAAAATTTCTTCTTAAATGACTATGCAAGAGCAAAAATAATAGCAAAGGAAATAACCATTTAGGAAGATCAACTAAAGCCATTAGATCTGGTCAAAGTGGATCTAGATTGTTAGTTCAATGAGTGCAAAAGAGGATAAGTTATAGATGACTCAATCAAAGTAGATTAGATCTAGGCCATTCGATCATATTAGATGAGATCAAGATCATTCGATTCATCAATGACAAAGACAGGAATGATCTAGTCATGAGATTCAAAATCAAGAGTTATGGGTTGTTAGATAAAGGATAAATCATACGAAAAAAAGGAATCAATCATGATCCTTCATTCAAGATCATCAAATAGATGGTAAGATGGATCATGATCCCTTTTGGAAAGGCAAATGTGAGCTCTACTATTTGATCACAAAACTATGTGATTAGATAGTGTTGCATCTCTCCCAATCTGGAAGCATAAAAATACAGAAACTTTAGTCCCAAATGGTTGAATTATTAAAGGTTTTGCTCTATATAATACCTTTTGCATGTGTAGAATGTGTGTTAAAAATGGGATTGTCTCCCCTTGTGTTATTGGGTTTCACTTCCTAGATCACTTATATGCACAACTATAGTTTCAAATTTTTGGTCCTACCTAACCGATTGCACACATTAATCTAGTTTTACAAGATTCAATAATTCCTTTATCTTACACCTTTCAAGATAATGCCCTGACAAAGTTTGAGGCCAACTCAACTTGGTTCCAACTGGTCTTCGAACCCATGGTTTTGCAGGTCCTCTTGGGCTTGGTTAAACCTTAGTTCATTACTCTTGAGCCAAGATTGGGTTATGGCTCAGGATATTTGTTTTCTTTTTTATGACTATAAAAATTTAATAGAAGCTTATTTTTTGAATTTAACCAAAGTTTAGTAATAAACTAACATGATATTTAGAAAAGATTGATCAGTAAGATTTAACCAAGGAAAGGGTTGAGTGAAAAATAAAATCCTAGATATTTCTTAAATGAGGGGGAGGATTGAATAATTTAGATGTTTAAGCAAGATTTCAAAGTGATATTAATGGAGAGATGTGTCATATGACTAATAATCAATAAGATAACATTTTATTTTTTAGAAAAATAAAAGCTTTTCAAAGTTGATACATATGTTTCTAATTCTTGAAGCTTATTGAACACTCCAAGGTGCTTTCAAGAGCACTAATTTAGCAACTTCAAAAGTACATGACTTGCTTTTTATAACTAAACCTATTTTATACTAAAATTGCCCATTATAACAAAAGGCTAAACATTTATGGCTTGACTCATCAAACACATGAGTGACAAGTCTTATTAAGAATACAAAAATGCATCTATTATTGAATTGGAGGATTTACTTATTCAAGAAGTATTGGTTGTGGTCTACACATCTAGGCAATTATGAGTCATGAACACAACTATATGACTCATAACTTGGAGTTAGTAGTTGTAGTATTTTCCTTAAAACTTTAGTGAAATTACTTATTTATGAGTTATATATCAATCATAAATTTTTAAATATATTTTCACTCAAAGTGAATTGAATTTAAGAAAATGACACATGTTTAAACTTATTAAAGATTATGATTTTAATATAAAGCATGAGAAAAGCTAATTTAGTAGCTAATTCTTTAAGTAGAGATCCAATCTTTACATCCATGCTTACTTGAAAATTAGAGGTAAAGAGTGAATTCTAATTTATTTAAATTTAAGAACTATTGGCAATGCAATCTTTAGTACCCTAAATCAGCTCGCTTCCTATCCATGTTGTTTGAGTGGAAGAATTAAAGTCACTATAGTACAAGGATCGAAAGCTTTTAGCTGAAATTCCTTGATTATAGAATTATGATACTTTAAGTTTTTATTTGAAGGATAGAAAATTGACATAATATGGTTGATCATGTGTTCCTTAGCATTAAGAATAATATCTTGAAAGAGACTTATAATAGAAATTTGATAATAAACCTTTGAGAGTAAAATGTATAGATATCATAAACCCCAATTTTGGTGGAGTGGTTTCAAGAAAAATATGGCTAAGTATGTTTAGAAATGTTTAATTTGCCAAAACGTTAAAGCACAACATCAAAGGCTTAGTAGTTTGCTTCAAATTCTAGTCATGCTAAAGTGAAAATAGGAAGAAGTTAATTTGGAGTTTTTTCAAGACTATCAAAGACTAAACATTATCATGTTATGATTTGTGTGGTAGGGGATCAAATGACTAAATCAACTTATTTCTTAATAGTAAGAAAGAATGATTCAACAAGCAAGCTAGTTAATTTATATGTTTAATAGATAGCACAACTATATGGAGTACTGAAAGAAATTAGCTTTGATAGAGATGCAAAGTTTACTTCCTAAGTTTAGAGCTATGTACATCATGCCTTAGGTATGACTTTGAAATGTTGCATTGCCTACCATCTTTAAACTGATGCTCAATCTTAGAGGACTAACCAAACCATAAAGGATCTTCTGAAGTTAATTATACACTTCTACTCCATAAACTGGTTAAAAAACTCCCATTATTAAAGTTTGTTTATAATATTAGCTATCAATCAATTATTAGAATGATACCTTACGAGGCCCTTCATGATTGATGCTATAGATCTCTCTTATGTTGGATTGATGGTGAGACTAGGAAAACATTTGGACCCTAGATTATTGAGGAGACTACAGAGGAGGTGTCTAGGTTACATGAAATGTTACAAGTAGTTCAAAATTATCAAAAGAAAATTTTTTATAGTGAACATAGACATGTTAGTTTTAGAATTAGTGGTAAAGTATTTATTAAAGTTAGTCCTACTTGTGGATTATTTAGAATTAGGGAAGCTTCTAAATTATAGCCTAGATACATTGGACTCTATTTTGTTGTGGAGAAAATAAAGTAGTCTATAGAATAAAGTTACCTAAGAGTTTAGCAAGAATACATGTTATTTTTCATGTGTCCAACTTAAATAAATATGTTTTAAACCTATCACATATTCTTTAGATTGAGCATAAGGATCTTTAGTTGTAGCAAGATGCATAATATATGGAGCAACAAATGGTTATTCTAGAATTTAGTGTAGGTAATTAAGAAATAGGAAAAAAGCTTTAGTTAAGTTACTTTGGAGGGATCAAGAAGATCATGGAGCCACTGGGGAAGTTGAAATTTGAATATGTTTAAAGTTTGGATATGGATAAATTTAATTTTGAATTATAAAATTTGAAATTTTAGAATTGGAAGCATGATTAATGGCCTTGATTGGGTTTCTTTCTTTAAAATGAGCTTGTAATTTTGTTTATATTATTAATTCTATTTGAAATCCTTATTCTTATCTAACCATGAATACAAAATAAGTTATGGTTAGGATTCTTAAAAATTTGGAGTAGGTTGTTGAAGATATGAGGATTAAAACAAAAATAATATATATGTGATGTATTTAGGAATATTTTAAGAAAAGAAAATATATGAGAAAGAATAAAAAATATTGAAATATCTATTAGATATATTTTTCTTAAATTCTTGAATTTTAGGAGTTTGATTTTGTAGGTAAAAAAGGGGTTGGTTGAAAGAGTTTTGGTACAAAAGTATGGTCCATGGCTACATTAACCCATTATCTATTTATCTTATGGTAAATTCTTTGTTTAAGGAGCTTTGCCCAAAGCTATGAAAATCTTAAATATGTAATTTTAAGGCTTTTAGGAACTTAGAAGTAAAAGGTGAATTTGGAGAGTCCAATTTATAAGATAACATGGAGAAAAAAAAGATAAGCCCTAAGGGAGGAGGAAGGTTTAAGTTTTGCAGCAATGAAAGAACTAAGGAAATGATATATATTTGCTTTGATAGTAGGTTGTAATGTTTTATGATAGTTAGTAGCTAATGTCATCTATTTATATAATTTATTCAGTTGTTATATGCATATTTATACATCATTACATATTAGTTTTATAATATGACTCATGGATTCTTAATGAGCTATCCAGCTCACCTTGCTCCCCTCATTATTTTTTTAGAGGATCAAGGAGCTAGGAATTCTATAAGAGTCAAGCTACATATTATCAGTGTTAGTGTATTAGTTGGATAATTCATCTTCTTTATTTTATCATTAGTAGTAGTAGATTTGATACTTACTTATCATCACTTGTATTTATCTAGACATAAGACAATATTGGACTATTATATTAGATGTTTTTATTACTTATTATTATTTTGTCAAACTTTGATAGTTATTCATGGTGTTGTCTTGAATTGGATTAGATTTGAGTGGTTTATTTATTTCACAAATATTTTATTTATGCATGGGTCATATGGATGAAAATTATTTGTTGGATTTTTTGTATGATGTTATATTGTAAATTATAGGTATATTTTTTTTTTATTTAGGTTACTCTCTTGATTTAAAAAAAATAAGTGTAATAGATTCAAACCTTCATTTGGAAAATAGGTTGAGAGATAAGATGCTAAATCTTTGTATGAGGATGAGAATAAGTATTTAAGTAAATCTATTTTAATCAACCAATTTATTGAATAGTATTCTCTAATGTTTCAATATATGCATTTTTAAATAAGGTGTGAAAAGTTTTGCTAAAGCCTTTGGCCATTCTAACACTTCAAATCCTTAGTGGCCACTTACAATCCAAAGTTACTTTAAGAGGATAATATCCCAAAAAATAGGATTTTAGAGGATACAAATATGGTATTCATTGAAGTGCCATGAAGAAGAGAAAAGAGAGGTTGATAAAAAAACTTAGGAGAGATATTCAATTTGCATTAGGTCGTAGTTGTAGCAAATAAAAAATAAGAGGGAAATAGGTTTAAGTCCTTTGATGTCATAGAAGGTGTTTTAACAATTGTGTCTAAATGTTAAACACCTTCATATAGAATATTAGAGTGATTGCAAGTAATGCCTCTTCCACTAGAGTTAATGCACTCATACTAACTTACAAGAGTAATTTATTGGTAGTATTAGAACCAATGGTTGTTGAAACCAAAATTCTTTATTTCCCAAATAAATTGATCATTAACAATGGCATCTACAAAAATAAAACATGGAGTGGATTTTTTAGAGTGACCAATTACAAGTAGACATCATAAGTAAATAAATTAATATATTGTTATAAATGTCAATATAAGAAATTAAGATAATTTTTTTTTTGTGTTTATTATATATGCAAAACACTTTAGAAGTCAAAAGAAGCTTCTCTAGTCTTAGCTTCTTAATCATAAAAAATTTACACTTAATAATCCATGGATAGTGCGAGGAAATTTTAGTGTTATTTCAAATTCAAAGAAGTACACAAGTCAAGCATGATAGAATATCATTATAATGCAAGATTTTGAAAAGTTCATAAAGATAGCACCCTAATTCAGTCATAAGGCCTTAAAAGTCTATTTTCCCAGCATGATAAAGGAATGATGCTCTTGTTTGGGGGCATCCAGATAGAATGTTATGTAATGTAAGTTGGCTATATCTATTTCTTAATTTTTTTAGTGCAATAGCAAAAGAAAATTTGGATCTTCATAAGTCGTTTTTGGCATGTTCAGATTTGTTGATAAATTAAGAAGTCTAAAACAATGTTTACAATGGAACAAAGACAAATTTGACAACAGTTTTCAAAAGCAAAAAGAGAAAAATGAAACTATTACAATGATCAAAGAGTTGTATAATAAAAACCCTTCTATAAAAAAGAAGATGAAGTGGTCAAAAGCACAAGTTGATCTTGTCAGATGCTGGTCATAGGAGGACTAATTTTTGGAAACAAAAAGCTAGGGTGATGTGGTTGTAGGAATGAGGCTCCAACAACAAAACATTTTTTTCACTCCTTTCTCATGGCAAAAAGAGCAAAGCTATCCATCAATAAAATTCAAAATAGAGAAGGCAACTAGATTGAAGGGGATGGTAAAATTAGTTTTGATGTTGTACATTACTATGAAAGTCTCTTAACTAAATCAAATAAGTTATGTAATGAGGAATCTCAAAAGAATATAGTGCAAAAAATTCCTTACTTAATTACATAAGATTAAGATTCACAATAATGGTTCTAGTCAAATATTCACAACATATTCAAAAACTCACTTAGTGCAAAGTAAAATCCATAAATAAATATTTTGTTTAATTTAAATCTACTACTGTTAATAAAAAACTCCTTTCTACCATACTACTTTTTTCTATTCATATGAATTTCTAATAGTTTTTTTCTTATTATCATAAGGAATTAATGACTTATCTTATTGTTTTTCTCATAAACAATTATAATAGGGTAATCTTCAAGCATTTGAATTGAGCTAATTCTACAAATGTAACAAAGAAAGCATAGCATCTATACAAATAGAAAATATCCAAAATATATATATCACAATTAAACGTTATTAAAATGACATAGACTTAATATGACAACTACAACACTAGATATCCTTAGAAAAGATGTAGCAATCATCTTGGTATTTACAAATTAATATGTGCCAAACTTTTCTAAAATGATAACAAATAGAACACCTCTATTAAATCTCAAGGGTATAGGACACATCATAGATCATATACCTACTTAATGACAATATTTAGCTACATGACGAAATTTTCTATAAAGATAGCAAATCTAGTGCTCTTTTTTTCTACTAAGATGACAACTACCTTAATACCACCTATCGTAGTTGGAACATTTGGGTCCTTTATTTATGATTATCATTATAAAGGTATTACCAATAGCACTTGGTTCTATTTATTTCAACTATTTTATTTATTGCATGAAGTACAAGGAATGTGTCATAAAATGCATGAAACATAGTGATGAGGATCTACTATAGCATACCATGATAAAAAAAGACAAATGTATATTACAATTAAAAAATGACAAGGTTATTTATTCTAATGTATACATCCAATGTGAATGTAATTCCACCTCATATCAAATGAAGGACTATATTTTGAAATAGTGCTAATGGTTCATCATTAAAGTATGATATACAAATCATTTGAATCCAATAAAGTATCCAAATGAATAATGATACATTCAAACTTCACTAAACCTGGACCAAAGATTAACGTGCACTTTACAAGTGTTGGATTGATCATGTCAATCCTATAAATTATGCTTAATGGTGCCACAACATTATGATGAATGAGTAAGATAACAATAACTACTAGAAAGCATATTAGGAAAAAGTAGGAAGCATCTTTGTACCAAGAGACATCAATGTAAATAGTACTTGGCACTTGCATAATGAAATGAGCTATTATCGTACTGGAATGATGGAGGTAGAGGGTTTTGGTAGAATGCACTGAGTTGAAAAAAATGTAGAGTGCGATGGATGTCAATGTACTTTATGATGGTAGAGCTAACTAATATTCCACATTGATTTTGAAAGTTTCAATTCTGTTCATCTTGTAAATTGAAGTCTTTGATTTTTTTTTTAAAATTCTAGTATAGAAACTTTTGGCTTTCTCCATTAATGTGATGGCCTTGCATCTATTAATGATGGATTTTGATGGATTTTGTTTTACTTACTAGTTGTCCTAACAATATTGTCAGGGTCTTCATAGCTTTGTTGTCCTATTTTTTAATATTATTCCATGTAAATTGGAGTTTTTTATGCATTTGCTTTGTCCATTAGATTTTATCCACAATAGACCAATGTGGTGCTATGATACCTATTATAATTTTGATTTGATTAAAGTATTCAAGATCAATATGTACCTCAAATAATTGCTAGTTGAAGCACCATTTTATGCTTTTAATGATGCTAAAAGCTATAGCTCTTAATGTTAAGGTTAGCCCAACTAGTTGTGTGAAAGTTTGAAGCATGTTGGATTCTATTACGAATGAAGCTTGCCACTATAGCTCGGTTGTGCTTATAAACCCAATGAAAATTCACTTTAACTGCCTATATTAGGGAATGAATCCATAAGGTTTTCTTTAATTAGAATGGAGGAAGTAATAAAAGGTGCACTAATATTTGAAATGACTATTGAGTTAGTACTAATAGAAAAGCCTCGACAAGTCTTATAAATTACTAATTAATGTTTTAAATATGTCCCCTTTGTAATTTAGTTGTTTCATCATATGTCTTCATGTTTTTATCTTTCCATATGCTCCAGCATATTAAGGGAGTTATTAAGCTCATAACTTTCTTAGATGCTTGGTTTCCTTTGACGCACTACCACCTTTGATTTAACAGAGAATTGGTTGATGAATGTGGACTTTATTGTTTACAACATCACCATAAAAGAACAAAGATGATGTGCTAGATGGTATTTCAAAAACTCATGGTTCATAGAGTCTTCATTAAGATTTAGAAGCATGTTAAAAGTGGATAGATACCCTAATGGGGGGTTTTCTTATTCAAAATTCTTTTAATTGAGATCTTTGCAAAACTTTTGCTACTTATTTCATTCCAAGCAAAATTGATAGTGAAGCCACCATCATTACTTAATGTCCAATAGAGTTTGCCATTTGTAAGAGATTTGTGCACAAAAGTTGTCACTAATTCCTCTATTTTCCCCATATTCCTCCATATTTTTAATTTTGTTTTTTTATTTCTTCCCATTCAAGTATTTCTCTTTCATGTATTTCACTTAAAAGGACTAATCTTCTAGCAACTTTTAATCTTTCTCTAATAAAAGTACTAATGCAATATCACCTAGCTTCCTTATGTCCTACCTATTTTTCTTGTATGGTTCACTTATCTTGTCACTTTTCATCAAAGGATGTTTACGATTGCTCTATGTGCTCCCTATAAGAAAGTATTTATAATCTTTTCCACCCTCTTTGTTATCTGAATTGAAGGGTATGTGGAGATTAAGGCATAAGTTAGGATTAGGTTTAGAATATGTTTAATAAGTATTAATCTTTCTCCCATTGATAAAAATTTCTTCTCCCAACCAACTATTTTATTTTGCCATTTTTCTACTAATTTTTGAAAATGATAGACTTTTTCTTGTTGTTATATATTGGACACACCAAGTAGGTTATGAGAATTAAACCTTGCTTAAAATTGAGAATCTTTTTAATTCATCTACTTGCAATTGCTTTCATCTTACTTGAGGCACAAACTTTACATTTTTTGCTTAGTTGAATGCTTGAGTTCTATTGGAATATATGAAGATGAGTATTAATGCCTCCTAAGCACCTTAAATTCCCTCTACTAAAGGCAATGATGTCATTGGCATAATGTATAATTGACCTTTTGTTGAAGTTGCTTTAAGCTTCTACAAAACAATTCCATTACAATAATGAAGAATAGTCATAAAATTGGACTACCTTGCATTAGACCCCTTTCTGGTTGAAAATATGTGGAGAGCCATTTATTATAATGGATATTTATGGGTTATCAAAAAGTTTTCTAACTAAAGAGCTCAACTTGGTTGAAAAATTGAGTTTATCTAGTACCATAAAAAGAAAGCCCCATCAAATACTATTAAAAGAACTTCTAATATCTAATTTTATTATGTAGTTTCTCCCCTAATTTTCTTATTCAATGATGCCATAAGCTCTAGTGCAATCAAAACATTATTTATGATCACCCTACCATTAATGAAACCAGCTTGCGTTGGTGATATAATTTTGATTATAAGACGTTGCAATTTATTGGCTAAGAGCTTGCTCAAAATGTTTCTTACAAAAAATGGACACATATAGGGCTAAAATCCTAAAAATTGATAGATTATTGGACTTCAATAAGAGAACTATGTGTGAGCTAAAGATCCCCTTAGAAATGGCACCACTTACAATGAAATCCTCTACTAGATCCTTAATAGTTGATGTTCTAGCAATTACTAAAGAACATGCCATTACAGACATTTAGACCCATAACATTGTCATTGTCTAGTAGAAATACCACATGATGAACATCAAGTTTACTTTTTTGACAAAATTTTGGTTCACTTTCTAAGAAATTTATTGGGGAATACAATTTAGAGTTTCATCATCAATAAAAGTTTACTTTCTATAAAGGGGTTCTTTAAAATATTGTATAGCAACATCCTATAAATGCTCTTGATTAGAAACATTCAAGGCATATTTACATTTAATCTCATTAGTGTGAAGTTTTGTTCTTTTTTTTTACAAGAGCATGAAAATGTTTAGTATTTTTTTTCACAATCTTTTAACCATTTTACTCATGCCTTTTGGTGCTAGTAAGTTTCCTCATTATTTGGCTCTTCCATGAGTTGTTGACTAGCCATGTGAAGTGGAACCTTATCTTCTTCTAAGCCACTTTCTAGAAATTACATTTCTCTAATCCCAACTTCCTCTTCAACACTTTTAATGCTTTAAAATATGTTTCCAAAATTGCTATTGTGCCATTGCTTTAGACAATCTTATAGTATTCTAAGCTTGAAAGCTAAGGCTTGCATTCCATTTAGATGAGTATGGATTAACCAATTAGTTTTTATTAGTTTATAAAAACTAGGATGTGATATCCACATATTTTGAAATTTAAACTTCTTTGGCCCAAAACATTTCCTTAGTTCAATGATAGAGTAATAAAAGGACATGATTAAACCATGTCTTACTCAAATGCTCATAAATTGTAGTTGGGTTACTTTTTAGCTATTATTTTTTCACTATTTTCCTTTATAAATGCTTCCAAACTTATTTTCGTTTCATTTTACTTACCCAAGTAAAAGAAGAATCTTTGAATTGAATTTTAGATAAATCTTATTGACTTATATAGTCATTAAACTCGTTGAATACTATAATATTTGGAGTTGTTGCTCCCTTCTATTAGCCATGATGCATTTTGTTCGGCTACAACAATAGTAATCTTTCTCAACAACTCTCTTCTTAATGATTGTGTACACTTGGCATAAAAAAACTATTATTTGAATTTACTTGATACTAATTCTTGGTTACCTCTAGATGAATTAATTGATCATTGACATAAATGGTAGTGTATTAGATGTTGTGCTTCTAGAGTATCCAAATCTTATTAGATGAAATGTTGATGTAATTTTCATACCCTAAATTAAGAGCAAGATTAGGTAATTTCTTTACTTCTGCCATAGATTCAATCAAAGCAAGCTGCACTATGTTTTTGGTTTTAAGTAAAATGTTTAAGTCAAGTAATAGATTTATGATTCAAAACTCCCTCTATATTCCATATAAGCATATTAACTATTGATTAGGTATGCTTAGAAAATCTATATTGATCTAGCATTCCTATGATTCCCTTTTGGATCGATATATTATTTAGTTCCCTTTTTGTTATCTTTATGTTTGAATAGGAGTAAAGTTGGTATGTATATTATTTAGTGCTCTTTTCATAATGTTCTATCCCAAAATCCTTGAGCACCTAAAAATCTAGTGATAGTTAGGATTTTTGCTATAATGCTTTTTCTAAATTTGATAAACATCCTTTATCAAATTGAGCTTTTTTGTTGATCGTCTCTTGATGCTCTAGTAGCTCAGCTTGTAGGCTCCTTTTCATACCACATGTCATATTGAGTTGAGTGTTTGCCTTAATCAAATTCCCTCTTTGCTCCAACTATATAGGTAAGAAAATAGTTTCATTACTATATTACCAACAAGCTTGAACTCCCAATCTTGATTGTTCTTCCAAATCATTGGATATTTTCTCATACCTTGTATGTTACTATCCTCTTCCCTATATTGGTCTTGCTTAATGCAAGTACAAACAATACTTAGTTCTATTTTTGTTTCTAATTTTGTTGAGTTATGTTTATAATTTGATTTGGTATGACCTTGCTTACAACAAAGGTTGGAATATATTGACAAATTATCATATTGAGTATTTTACCAAAATCCACATGAATTGTTACTTTTTGAGTAATACAAATGTGTCTAAGAATTCCTCAATTAAATTGATTTCTAGACAAACTCTTTTGATGCATGGCCTTGTTAAATTTAAAGTAGTAGCACCACTTTTAGTAGTTTTTTTAATTACAAAAGTGAATGAACAAAAGGTTGCCTTGTTAATTGTAGTATTAGTAGGTATTGCAATGAAATCCAAATAGGAGCAAGTGATGGCTTAGTGTTGAGATGGAATTTAGGTGCTATTTAAAACTCTCATCTAAAATTCACTAATGTTCCATGAGTTATGCAACCAACAAGAGAAAAAATCAGCCTTTTTATCAAATCAAATTAGGATGTTCTAGCTATCCAAAGAGCCAATTTTGACCTCGTTTGAATTCCAATTGTTGAAAACAATTTTCTATCAGATTCCATGCTCAAACTCTTATATGAAAGTTACTAATTATAGAAAGTTTAAAATTAGCTACAATCTTTTTGATTTTATTATCTTTGAAAATGATCTCTGGCTATCCCTTAAATACAATAAGTCATTTTATCTTAATTGGAGAACTCATACTTGAGATGCCCAGAACTTCAACAAATGAATGATTCAAGAGACTCCCCCTACCCCTACCTGAGGTCTCCATCGATCCCATTATTCAATTTTCTTAATTAAATAGCAAAGTTAAGTTTTGAGTATGCCAATGACCTAAACCTATGTTGGATATTCTAAATCCTTAGAAGCTTCTTCATGAGACTTGCTTTAGCATCAATCTCCAATTTCACTAGAAGAAATTGCAAGGAAATAAAACTTTGTGATGATAGACTAACCAAAGTTAGCCATCCCAAAGTACTCAACCACGAAACATTGCCATGATCCACACTTCTTTCTAGTTTGTCAAACTCAAACCTAATAAATCTTCTCTTACCTCTATCTTAAATATGCTTCTTAAAGTGGAGCTTACTTTACTTTCTTGAAAATAATCTTATCCCTTCACAATTGTGATCTAGAATCCATTTCTCACTATTTATTGTGTGCATATTTTATGATCATTAAGTAGTAAAATATGCACACAATAAATTACTACTTAATGATCATATGCATCATGCTCATGTATGTGCATAGCTATTATGTAGATTATTATAAAGTAGTATTTATATCATATCATATCGTTTACTTTCTTTCATGTTCATATAATCATCTATCAGGGCTCCACTTAACCATATACCTAAGCATCACAAATTGGAGATTATGCAAAATTAAATAGAAAAGTGAGGACACTAATACCTTAGTTGAGACCTCAGGTGAGACATGATGAAAAAGACAACTGAATAAGCCATCAAAACAAAATAAATTAGTAGTATAGCTAACAAATATATATATATATATATATATATATATATATATATATATATATATATATATATATATATATATATATATATATATATAAACTATATAATCATCTAAACTAGAATAAGTATAAAACAAATTCTATATAAAATCAAAGTGCCATCATAACACAAGAACCTAAATCAAACAAAACACCACCTACTATTACATCTCTTGGGTTTGGTCCACCTATATAGCATCAAAATCCCCATCTCTAGGTGCCATGGATTAATATCTTATGATAAAAGCATTAGTGAGACTACAAAGAGTTTAATAGATAAATCTATTATGGTAACCAGCATGAAATATCATGAAGTAATTCTAGTATTGAACAAAATTAGAAAACAAGAGAATAAATCATAAGTAAACTAATAATGCCAAATACAATCGAATTTGCACATAGATATTAACCTATTTTCTAATTTTTTAGGTATTATATTTTATAAAGCCTAATTTCTTTTAACTATTATACTTTAAATCTAATAACCAATATCATATAACCTCATTAGTTATTCTGTATAAAGCACTAGTGGCATAAAATATATGAATAAATAAAGATATCCCACCCTAATGACATCTTCATTCTATCATATGAGATAATATGACTTGTTAGGGAATTCTCACTCTAAATAATACGAGGATAGTATCATAGAGAATCAATTATTACCTTTTAATACTGTACCCTTTAAGTTACTTATCACGTCATATTATATGATAAGACTATCTATATTTATATTTTCTTTATTTTTCATTTTCTACTGATATGAAATAAGTGATATTTATCATCTAAAATTGAATACCAGCATGTGTAAAAATTGCATCATGCCAAGTATCTAAAAAATCATATTTTAATATCAATCATAAACATTTCCAATATAATGAGATAAAATGTAGGCTAAAAACACCATTTATATATATAAAAATATGTTATTTCTTTATATCATTGGTTATTAGATTTATCCAAGTTTGCAAAGAAGCTCCTTAGTTTGATCCTCTCCAATCTAGGTTTCTTACAAATATATGTATTCACATTAATTATAATAACATTCTAATATCTTATCTGATATCTTTATAGTGTTAAAGAATTCTTTTTATTCCTTTCACTAGTTCAATTCATCATACTTGTACAACTCCTACATATAGTATGACCTATAACTCCTTCGTAGTAGAACTATCCATCCATTCTTTAGCCAACTCATCACAAAATACAATATATCGCTAGCTTTGCTTCCTAGCCACTTCATTATTCTACAATTGATTATATGGTATGATGTCTAAGATCATCTAGTATGATCAGCATCCTTTACAACCATGTATGATCCAACCTATAATCGTCTATTCTTCATGTATCATATAATACAATCACTAAAAGCATATCATACAATAACCATCCCTCTTCCAACTATCTTTGCTCAACATCCTATTGTACTTGTACAATGTGTCTTATCATATAGTATGATGCCCACAACCCATCCTGTCACAATTACTTAACCCATCATACAATATTGTTCAAGCTCTTACATTGTATAAGGCCACATTATTAAATTACAATCACCTTAATAACCATTATACAATATGAATAACCTTAACATAATTATATGAAATACTCATAAGCTCTTATATAATACTAAACTAAACTAATTTGACCCCTTACTTTAAGCTCACTCTAATTAATTGTTGAAGTTCCTACCATCCTTGGCACTTGTACAGTGACATGACTTACTCAAAACATTGGCACTTGTACAGTGACATGACTTACTCAAAACATCTACGCATCATGCTTTTATAACCTAGATAATTATTTAAAACACTCTACCTTAAAGTCCTCATAAGACACCACACTAAACAAATCATATCTCTTTTTATCCACCATGTAAAAATTGATGTTAGAGTATGACATAGCTCATCGTGCATGCAGAACCTTGCTCCATAAATGAGTTTCTCCACTTAAGCACCTATTTTCAATTCCAAATGCTTCTTAATCACCTAAAAGTCTCTCAAAACAAATTTTAAAATGAACCCCAATCTAACTATAGATTGAATTACATAAAAGGGAATGGAAAACATCCAAAACTACTTAGATTCTTTCCTATATCTTGTTGCTCATTATTGCTTTTCTTTATTTTGTTAAAAATGACTCTTCCTCCTCCTCTTTTGATTAATAATTACATTAACAAGTAGTTCCCGCTTTTACTAGAATTGTACCTCTCCTTTCCCTTGACCTTCTTTCCCATTTTTCTTCTAACCTTAGTATTTCTCTTTATCACTCTTTCCTCTTAGCTTCTCTCACTTCCCTTATTTATTGTTAAAGTTTTTATGGGCATAGCCTAATGAACATGGGTTTCATTATTCAATTTTGAAATTGTTGCATACAAAATTGACTTCATATTTTAATATTTAAAAATTAATTATCCAAGTTTTCAAAACTTTCTTATGGCCATAGCTTCTTCTAATAGTATACTCAAGTAAAAGTTGTGTAAGTTTTAAACTATGGCATGTTTCCAAGATTCAACTAGTATTTGAATATATAAATATCATATTTTAATAAATTCACTTTATTATAACAAAATAAATATAATAGCTTTATTGGCTTAATTTTATGATTCACTGCATCATAAATATGATAAAATAAAAATTATTACATCATCTATTATAAAAATACTCTCTCATTACTAGCACCAAGTGTTAATGAGAATGACACCTTTGTCATGCCAAGACCTCATCTTATGTACCAATGATAGTAGTATTTGAATTTCATTGTCATATATCACAGAGCCATTGTTACACCTTTTTAGTCAAACATAAATATAACCTAATAAAATAGATTCACAAAAAATTTTACTATGTAAATTAGGGAAAATATCATTAATTGAGAACATGGGTCAATTAAAATGAGTAAGAGTGATGAAGAATACTCTAATAATTTTATAACACTAAGTTTAACACAACTAACAAAAACAATATTACATTATAAATAACTATCATAATATGAAAAGATGAAAAATAAAATTGATGCAATATCTAAGAATAATATATAAGTTGTTCTTATGTACACAAAGTTTTTCATACTCTCACTCATGAGAACAACGTGCTCTCACCTCAGAGTATTAAATTATCATCTACAAAACCCTTGCTCTATAAGTGTCCACATCTTAGCTTATAATATAAGTAAAGAATGAGCATGGTATGAATAGACAAACTAATAATTATATATAAAAGAAATATAAAGAGTAATAATGTAGCTAAGAAATAAGATGGAGTAGTAAATAGAGTAATACATGATAATCTATAAAGAGAATTAGAATATCAATGCATTTATAGCCATATACATTTAACTCTTATAAATACATAAATATCATATAATACTAATATCATATAATACACAGTATATATTACCCATCTTTCATATCATACTTAATTTATTTTTTATTTCTTTATTTTTTTCTCTTTCACATATTTTTTTTTTCTAAGTCTAGACTCTTTTTATTACATCTATCCCAAGTTAAATGATCACATTTCATATCTTATTATCATAAATCTTAGAGCTTTGATAAGTCAAGATCCCATCTCTAAATAGCCATGATATTAAGAAGTAAAGCACCACCTCATCATTAGTCTTGTCCTCTAATGCTAACGCCTAGTGTTAACAAGAAAACAAGGTGCTATAACATATTAGAGCCCTATTACAAGGCACCCATGACACCAAAAACTAAAGAATTTTATTATCACTAGACTTATCCCTTAATGCCAACATACTATGCTAATAGATAATGAAAAAAATTGACATTTTAAAGCTCCATCTCTAGTTGCCTATGACACTGGGAAAGAAGTATCTCATCATCACTAATCAAAGTTTTTGATTTATTGTGACCAACCTTTGAGTATCATGACACTCATGGTGGCATATATCACATCTATCAAGTTACTATCAAATAATGTTATAGAGTATCAATCTCTTTCTTGGGCTATATCTGCCTCCTCTTTCCTTTGATTTTTTTCTTTTCATTTCATTTTTTATCATAGGTTCAAATTGACAACTTCTTATATTTATATATATATAAGTCTTTCATTTATACATATATAAACAAAGATCAATAGTCCCAATGTATTATAATGTAATCAAACTATATATAAGGAATGATATATTATATAAATGCTCACAATATTTTGCATCCTAAAATAATAAACAATTATATTTAATAATATGCTTAAATCCATAACTTTTCCCTTTTCTTTATTAATTCTCCTTATTTTTGCATGTTTCACATTCTCTTTTATCTATAAAAATTAATTTCTATTTTTAACTTATAATAAAACACTTCCAAACGCTATTCAAAGACAACCCTTACAAAATGTCCATTTTTTATGTTTCTATAACCACGTTGTATAATACGATTTTTCATATCATACTGTATGATCCAGGCTTTTTCATTCATCATAAAACTAATATTATGATACTTTCTGTTAAATATAACATGAATTGATCTCCCTTCATATATGTATAATCCATAGTATGTACTTTGTCATACAAAGTATGAGACAAATTATCTATCCTAAGCTTTTCATAACTAGATCATACTAGTTTGATACCCTTTTAAACTCATATAATGCTCATTTGATAACCTTGTTCACACTTCAGATAAAAGCTCTTGCAACCCCTTCACAAATATCATATAAGATGAGTGAGGTAATCACTTTATACGATCAATGCAGCTAAAATTACAACAACCTTTGATCATAATAATTCTAACCAAATTCAAAGCATCCCATTTCTTTGCATTCCAAGAAATAAAAATATAATTTATATGCAATTTTTCAAGGAGATCTTATCATGTTATTTGATTTTTGTTAGCCAAAGTTGATAACTTATTTTCATTTTGCATATTCTTATTCTATCTCTCACTTCCTTTGAATCTCCTTAAAGATCTACAATTGTTTTTCATAGATTCACCTTCTCTTTCATTCTCTACCTCTCCTCTCCCTTTCTCTTTTCATTCCCACAAATTCTTTAGACATTGCAAATATTTCTTAGCCATGAGAAAGTTACTTATTCTTTTATTAAATTAGAGGATTAAAATATATATTAATTTATTTTTTATTAATGTTGTCAAATGACATTGAAAAAATGTACACTACAAAACTATAGATTCATCATGACGAGTTATAATGGTATGTTGAAATCTAGGATCTGATAAGTATCATCTTGGAACACATTTTTGATGTATGCACTAACTAAAAGAGTTTGGATTCTTGCATTAAAATACTCATATCTAATGCATAGAACTTTATTCGGGAGGATATTTAAGGTAATTATGTGATTTGTTATAGCCATCATCTCATATTTCCAATATTCTATGCTAATAAGAATGGGAACTCTACTATACTATGATCTTATCTTTAATTACCTATGTAGAAAAGGGTGATTTTCTTTCTTGTATAACATGAAGCCAATCCCTTGTTAAAATCTTATTTTAATGAAAATAGGGCCTCTATCATTCCATGGGCCCATCTTTGAGTACTTATGATAGTAAATATAATTTTTCTTTCTTATGTTAGATAATTGCAAAATATGATCATAAAGAAAATATTTCACATTCATATTTCATTTTTTTCATGAACTTTTAGAGCGCTAGGCTTAAATAACCTTTCTTTCTTACTTTTTCTTTTCTTATTATTTCTTTATTATAATGTGTTCTATTTTATAATATCATATATAGATATATATATATATATATATATATACATACATGCAAACATACATATATGTCAATAATAGTAAGGTATAGTCAATAAATCATAACATGTGTAAATGATTCAATATCATATAAAATGCTCACACCACATTTCATTCTATAATAATATTTCAAGAAAATTAATAATTTAATCCATTTATATAATAGCTATTTATTTTACCTATCTAATGACTATGAGAGATTTTCTTTATTGTCTTGTTATTTTTTATCTGTCCTTTTTATTTTCTATATAATTCCCATTGTATTTAATCACAAATGGTTTAGATTTTATTCTTAAAGTTTAAAACTTTAAGCACTTGTCTTCCTCATTTTTTGTTCTTTATTTCATAAAATTGTTTATTTTTTATAAAAAGCCTATTGAAAAGGCTCTTATAAACAATTCTCAAAACATCCATAAATTCTACTTTGATTCATTATCAAAGGTCCATGCCATATAATCTGATCCCTTATATCATATTGTATGATTGCTAGCAACCAACATACAGACACTAAGTCAGATGGTCCAATCATAGCTTAATATGTTTCCTGAAGTTAATCATATCATCAAATGGTTACATTTGACAACACAATATTTGGGTTCCCTTCTAAACAACCCCATAGATAATTTGATTTATAAATAAGTTCTGATGGTATTATTTGATGGTTTCATTGGAATGTATAATCCTTAATATTTTTTCAAAATCATTTTATTTCAAATAGTTCTAAATGCTTAATAGAGCTAGATTATATCGTCTAGTGAATATTCTTGTTTTGTATAATTTTCTTTGGAATTTAAAGTCTAACATTACTCAATTTGTCATATAGTTCAATAAATGTTATCATATTATATGATCTTCTTGTATCATCTTTTAGCTATATCATACTGTTCAATTGGATTGATCCTATAATATAATTTACTTAATTGTATAGTACATAAGGCAAGGTCAAGAAATAATTAGTTAGGGATTTTAGTGCCAAATCCACAAGCAACCAAACAACTACAATTCATTCAAAAAGGGCTTTATGGCATAATAAAGAAGGAAAAATGTTTAGTAGAAGCATAACTCATGAAACTCTAATAGCCAAGAATAGATTTGAATTTGTTTTGAGATTTTATTCCTTGATAGCATTGAAACCTTTTTCGTGACTATAGATCAAACTAAATCCACTTGTTGATTTCTTTTTCTCTCTCCCAAACCCTTTTCTCTCCTCACCTTCTACTTCTAAATCCTCTTTCTTACTCCTAAGTTTCCTTTTACAGTCAATGGTTATATGGAGAAGGATTAAGTTTAGGTTTTTAAATCAATAGAAGTTTTAAAAATATTTGTTTCTCTTTTTTTTTGTACTTCAAAAATTTATAAAAAAAATTCAAATAACTTTCATGAACTACAACTATAACACTTATGAATTTCATAGGTCTTAATCTTTGTTTGGTATGTTCCAATCTAGATTCACCTATTGGTTCCTTAGAATCTATTTCAAGGCACCAAAAATTACAATAATTTTTGGTGTAATTTTTGAATCTCAGATCTACATTATTGCATAAAATAAGAAAATCTTTATTAGGAATATAATGCATTGTTAATTGAATTAGGTTGTTACACTAGTAAAGCAAAAGAAGAGATAAGATTCTTATTTTAAGGGAGATTTTTTTATCTATATTTATTTACTTTATTTTTATTCTTTGAGTTATGTAATAACTTAACAAAAAATTTTTATTCATACTTAAGTTAGTTATCATTGTTAAAATAGTTATGATAACTTATAGTTAAAAAGTTTATATTTTAACTGTATTATCTTTATAAAGAATAAGATTGAATGATACTTATCTTTTCATGAGGTCTATAAATAACATAAAAACTATGTAATTAAGTAGAAATTTGGATGAATTAAAAATATTGTAATTAAGTAGAAATTTGGATGAATTAAAAATATTGACTTAAAGAGCTTTGGAGCTTAAAAGAGGTCATGTGTCATAAAAAGCATAATCTTGCCAAAAAGAGTTTGGCTTATCTCCATTATTTATGCTTCTTGTCCTCATCCTATTGTGATTTGTCTTGTTCCTTCATTCCTCATTAATTTGGTATCACAAAGTTGGTCATTTTTTTCCTCTATCATCGTGTAACAAAGCCTTGTTCATTCACCCACTTCATTATGGACTAGTCCTCTAGTTTTTTAAATAGGTACCTTGTGTTTTCGTGTTTGGTCTATGAATAATATAAAGGTTATGTAATTAAGGAGAAATTTGGATGAATTAGAAATAAAGTTTTAAAAAGTTTTAGAGCTTAGAAAAGGTCATTTATGTCTTCAATAGCACAATTTTGCTTAGAAGAGTTTAGCTTATCTCCACTATTTATCCTTCTCATCCACATCTTATTGCAGTTTGACTTGTGCCTTCCTTCCTCGTCAATTTGGTATCAAAGACTTGGTCACTTTTCCTTCATCATCTACTATCAAGGCTTTGGTCATTCACCCACTTCATTATGAACTAGTCCTCTAATTTTTTAATAGTATCTTATGTTTTTGCATATTAGGTAACCATTGATGAGCTACCTAGGAAGAGTGACAACCTTAATAAATGGATTGATATATGTCAAGTTAGCTTGGTTATGTTGCTAAAATGGATTTCATAAGCAAGGCCACATCTTAAATATTTATTATGCATTTGCCATGAGCATGTTGCATTATTCTCTCATTTTTTATGTCATTGGCTTATGTCATTTATTACTTTTGATAGTATAAGCTATAATTTTGTTATATTAATTTTATTGTTATTTATATTATAATAGTTAGAATTATTTATTGAGTTTGTAATATGCTCATCATTATAATTGTTCCATAAATTAGCATAGCATCAAATATGGAGCATAAGGTTATAAGACTGATATGTAGGTTTACATATGAGCATGTGTGCACATTATTAATTATGATAGATTTAGGGTATGCTAGGTATGTTTTGCATGTTTGGTTTGCTAAGTGATACATGCTTGTTTATATAGCACACATTTATTTGCGATGTGTTTTTTCTCAATGTAAATATTATTATGCATGATGATAATGAGTATGGAGTAACAAAATTTTAAGAAATAATTATATTTTTAAGAAACAAAAAAAAAAAGGTTCATAGGTGAAGCTAATTGATGTCTGAAAGAGACGTACTAACATCGAACTCATGCTAATTGGATGATAATAAAAGTATTATTCCCTATTTGCATTTCGATTTTCAAAATTTATTTCAAACTCTACATCTAATAATTATTCTGCCAAAAGTATGTTTTCATTGTAAACTTTATTATTAAACTCATAACTTACTGTCAAATAAATAGATATTTTAAAATTGTCCAGGACCAACGTTACCGGGGGTGTGGTATCTTCTGGAATTAATCTTGTGAGAAGAGGTAATTCTGGAAAAATGACCTTTCCCTTGGAAAGGTAAACCTCTCTTGTTAGTTTCTGAGCTAAATTTGTGAGAGAACTTCCATAACTAGTCATCATTAAAAAAATTTTGCCACATCTCACACTACGCTCGCCTAATTTGAACTGCACAATAAAGTTATGCCACTTGAGATTTTTTTTGAAAAAAGCCATTATTTGAGGTTGGCGTATTCAAAATCTCATTCTAATTCTATATAGCCTAAAAATTTAAAAAATATTAAATTAAATATAAATAAATAAAGGTTAGTAAAAATAGCTGTTATGATTTTGATATTTTTAAAATTAGAAAACAAAAAATTAAATAAAAGTTTTTGAAACATTATTTATAAAGAGGAAAAAAAAAACATCTCTATCAAGTGTCATAATGGGCTCCTACTGAGCACCACTTTCTTCTTATGTATTGTTCATGGTTTACCAAGTCATCATGTGCCAAAATTAAATTCAAAACGAAGGACAAAACGAGACGTGTGCACTGCCACCAGCACAGTCGTTAAATGTATATGCGCTATTGAACCTTAATTAAAGTTAGCCTCACTTTTCAAATTCTTAAAAAGAACAAGAATGGTACGGTGTGGGGTAGTATGGACATTGTGGTCACAAACTCGAGTCTTAGAAGAACCAAATCCGCATCAAATTTAGTTTTATTCCCAAAACACTGACGTTTCTCACGCTCTGTCGCTGGTAGTGCTCAACCGGGATGTTCCCTCAGTGCGGCCATGGTCGGTGACTAGCCAGTGATGCTGGTGGCGATGTCCGGCGTGCGCTAGTTTTTTAAAGTTGTTCTTTTCCACTTTATATGATTTAATTGCAAAAAATTTCAAATGGTAATAATTTTTTTTCTAAAGTATATATTTTAAAATATCAGTAAATTACTGAATAAATATTAAATCTATTTTAAGATCATGTGGGTCCTCAACGTGCATGCGTAATTGTGGTACGTATGTGTGTAAAAGGAGGAGGGGATTGGAGTTCATGGGTTTGCCAACTGGTAGGTTGGATCGAAGGATTTTGTTAAAAAATGGGGGAGGACTTGTTTTGATTCGAAATTTGTCTGTATACTATCAATGATGTTAGAATCACGAGGGATAGACTAAGCCTAATGGTTGGAGGTAATGATTATTATATGGGCACTTCATGAATTAAGCTTAGAGAGAAAGGCTTACAATGAAAAAATTGTTGAATAAAAAACAATCACGAACGTGATGAGGCCACGAAGTTTTCACAGATAAAGCATAGAATAAGTTTTATCTAATAAACTGAATATTACAAAAAAAAAATCCTCTTATATACAAAGATATACAATTTTAGTACTAAAACCCCTTTTTTGGTAGGCATTGAGAAAAGAACTCAAAACTCTAACGGAAAATGACATTTTTTTATGCATTTAGTTGGATGAATAATCATAAATTAATTTTTGTTTTAGGAATTAATCATCATAATTTTCTAGATAAAAAATTATATTACAATCCTCTTTTGTATAACAAAAGTTTTTTCTCTATAATTCATAAAAATAATTGATTAAATCAACCATCATAACTATCATAGGATAAACTAATTATTCAATTTAAGGTACTGTATCATAAAAATTAGGCCATATAAAATTCTACAAACAAATTTTGCACTCTACATTAGAATATCATACCTTCCTTCTACATTGTAGTCCCATACTTTGCACCTTTTTAAGATTTAATTTGAACTATCTCAATCAATTGTACATATGGATGATTAAAATTTTGTGCAAACGTTTTTTAAGATAATCATTAATCCTTGGACTTATTGGTTATGAACATTTACACGAACATGTTAAAGAGATATGATAATTGATATTTAATCTATTATTTATTAACTACAATATTTAAACTTTTTTTTCCAAGAGTTTCAATCTCCTTTTTGAGATTTTAATATTTATTCTTTCATGGAATTTGTTGATGTTTTCTCTACACTTCTCCTAAAAAGTTGTCTAAAAAGAATAGTAGAAAAGGAAGTTTCTATCTCCAAAAGGGTTAGAATTAATGATAATTTAGCTCTTCTTGGCATGGCAATTTTAATGAAAAGCAACAAAGTGAAGAATACATTAAAAAGATATAGATGTAAGATAGTTGTAATAAACAATAAAATAATGAGGAAGCTTACTACTAAGGAGTGTGAAAGCTCTTCTCCTAAGAATTATTTTCATATCTTAAGTAAATTTCTTATTACAAATGTCACTACTAATAGTTCTATAGGGTATAATGAAACCACTGAGGTGACAAACTAATTAATGAGACGATTTAATTTTAACTTATAAGACATACAGTAAGAAAAATAATGCTAAAAAAGAATGAATTTGAGAAGTTTAGAAAAATCAAGAAAATATTGACAGATCAAGAAGAGGGGTGCATGTTCATATCACATACTTGAATTTCCACACTCGACCTTTTTTAGTACCATTTTTAATCTTTAGGTGCAACTAGACCAATGTATCATGTGATGTATTTAACTAGTGACTTTTCATTCATCAAGCATGACATTTATATCAAAAGTTACAATCCCCATTCTCATTATCATACTAACAACATGCTGTCTAAATGAACTATATTCTTACATCAATTGGTCACCTAGTTGACTCAAGAACTAGTTTACTCTAGGCTAGATAACCTACCAAATACACATTATTAAATGAATCATTGCATGATCTATATGTCCACCATAAGTTTAAGCTTATCATAGAAATATAAAATGTAAATATCAAAATCCATCACAAAAGTTTTATATAGTCCATAATCCATCAAATGTAATTGATAATACTATGTATGAATAAGAAACTTTAATTATAATATTATAAAATTTTAGTTGGATAAATAATCTACTAAACGTACTAGCTTTCACACCCCCATTCTAACTTTTGTGTTGGCTCTTAACTCTTTGTATCGTAGATGATGAGAGATGACGATGAGCCAGAATAAATATAGAATTCTCAAGTTTTGTTACAAAATTAATCATGTAGTATTATTAGCATATCCAATAGAATAAAATCATTATTATAGACAGTGATATCATATAAGATATCACAACTTACCAAGTTAATCTAAGAATTATGCCATAAGCACTGGCCTTATCCAATTCCAATCTAGGCCTCATAAGTTTCTCTGGCATCATAATCACTAAGTATAACAAAGAAGATGCTCATTGACCCATCAACAATCTAGAACTCTTTCCATACACATGGGATCTATAATGCAAGGTCTAGCACTCCTATCTCATCATGTAATCTAGGACTCCTCTATAAGAACTCCAATCACATAATCTATAAGTGCTTCGATACATCCACGGATCTCCTATGATGTCGTATTAATTTATGATACTTAGTTGTCCTATAATCTCTAACACGTGATCTAAAAGTTCATAACTAGGTCAACTAATCAAGCAAACAATCCCTCAAGATTCTAGGAACCCTAAATAATTCATAACACTCCCTACTATATCATGGTCAAATCCACAGCCTCTCTGTAGTTTCAGAGTGGTGGCTTTCAACCACACCATATAATTTGGTGAGAGTTTTAACTCAAGATTGTCTAAGTTCCATTACATCTTAATTTAGGTCATCATTAATATAAACTTTCTTACTATTTATCATCATTTTATATAGTTTTAACATCAATTGTCTAAGGTTATTTAGAATATTCTTATAACCTTAATCTGTCATTTAAGGCAGTCCTAGGATTTTTTGAGAACCATAATCATATATTTTGATCATATAGGGTTTCTTCATAATCATAATAGCTATCTTGGCTAACATAATACCTCTATGAAACCCTAATCAGCTTATCAAAGATAATCCTCTCATTTAATTTTATATATATATATATATATATCTTGTTATTTTAAAATCTTCATGTATGATCTTTACCAAAATATTTTAGGTTATTTGGGCTATCACTTAAGAACTCATTTCGAACTCTTGGCTCAAAATCTTAAAGTCATAACTCTTATTTTTAAACCTAGGAGCACATAAGTTCTACTAATAATAATCTTACCTCATATGCCAACCTTATAATTTAAACCTTCCCAAAGGTCTCCCTTAAGCTATAAAAATCTTCGAAATAAATATATAAGACATTAATCTATGGACTAAGGGCCTAATTTAGAGTAACTCATGTTCTTATCTAACAATTTAATTTAATTTAGAGTTTAGCCAAAATCAAAGAGAATAATTAGCCTTTTGGTTGAGTCTAGTACCACTTTTAATGCCAAAATCAAGTGTTGCAACTCAATCCCACCTTATCTATGGTCAAATCAAGAGCATCATCAACTTATCTAACATGTGCTCAAGGTCTCACTCAGTGCATGATGTTCTTGGTCCAACCCTCTTTTTTATCTTTAAGGTTTTCTTGTGAAAATACCAAAATCCTTAAGAATTATTTAATCCTAATATTTTCTTAGTTCCTAAGGTATCTTTAATGCCATTTAGGCTTCATCCAAGACATAACTTTCATCCAAATTAACTAGGGTTTCCTAACATTATTTGAGGTTCAAAACTCAAACATTAGGTATTTAACTTTCGAATCATGATCTTTTAACTTTCAATCCAAGAGTACTCAAATTTTAAACCTTGGATAATTGAATTTCAAATCCTAAATATGTCAAATTTCAAACCCTATATCTTCCTAGTCGATCCAATTAGTTATAGACCTTAATTAAGCTAACTAGGCCTACTAGTTAGCTTAAACATTTTTAAAATTTTTTAATCTTACTTGACTGAACCTTAAATCTCTTGCTAAGCCAAACTGAGATAATCACCCTTAGCCTTCTTAAGGCCAACCCCAAGCCTCTCAAGGTTTCCCACAAGGAATCGAGAGCTATGCATGCCTTAAAAGCCATTTAAAGTCTTTTCTAAGGTCTATTCTTGCAATAAAAGCCCTTGGAGAAGGTATAAAATGCAAATCTAAGGCTTAAGCTATGGCAAAAGTTACATTTTTGTCCACAAAAGTTAGTGTTCAGGTTTAGTCCCTATGAACGAATTTATCATGTGTTCATAATAGTGTCTCTTAGCATAAACAAAATAATACTTCTAAGTTTACATAATTTTTTATCATGTTATGCTTAGTCTTGGATTAGTACAATTTTAGTATTCATGGACAAATCTTATTATTTTGACATGAACATAACTACACATTTATCATGACAAAATCTAAAGAATTTTGTAGTAACAACCAATCTACTTCATGATGGAAAATTTATCTTAATAATGATGCAAGTCACTATTTGGAGAAATCTACAACATGCCATGATGAATCTCAATTTTATATAGCACATGATTGCAATTTTAACATAATAAACCAAGAATTTTTCCTATTAGTAATCAAGTTTAACAAGTGCATGAGTTTTAGTTAAACTCCTAACAATCAAAGCCATGAAATAATTCATAACAACATAGCACGTTTTGACCATCCTTCTATTTCAACATGAAATAGTTGCATGAATTCAATGTTTTCACTTAAGCATGTATTGAAATTATTATCATAATTTCTATTATAGCATGAACTAGAATTTTGCATGAATAATTTCACAACATTATGAAGTTTTGGTCAAGAATGTTACACAATTTCCAATTAGCTAAATTCATAAAATCAAACACTTGAATCACTAAGGAAATTTCATGTAAACATGACCATGCATTCAACCAAAACAACAATATCTTGGTTTGATTACCATCATCATGGGATAGATTTAACATATGAAATATTTGTTAAAAAAAAGAAGAGAAATATAGATGTTAGCCAAAATTCTTTTTACATGCATGGTAGCAAATTACTTCATTCTTATTCCTAGCATGCTTGCAAGTTTATATGCAAGACATGATGTTTCCTATCTTAAAAAACCAACTAGAGGTTTACATTAAAGGCTCTCTCCTCTTCCTTGAATTGAACTTAAGATCTTCCCTTCTTCCTTATTCATGGCTTCACCTCTCCTTTTCCTTCTTTTGGATAGATCGTTTTGGAAGGTTCATAGGTGGAGTTTTCTAAAATATCTAACCTTTATTGGGTCTAAAGATCTTCTACAGTTGGCTAAATAATTATTTAATCTTGCTAAGTCAGTCATGATATCTCCACCTTATCCTTTCTTTTAATGAAAATCTAACTTTATTACATACGATAAGTGATATAAATATAGTGAACACAATTTGTTAATAGATTAAGCTAACATGGATGTTGCATTGATATTTTCTGCTAGTTAAGTGGCCTTGTTTGTGGATGATGGTATGACACTAAATCAATGTCTAAAGTTCATACATTTTGCTTGATTGAGTAGGTTATTACTTCATCTTGGAATGATGAGGACACATAGAAATAGTAACTACATGTGGCTATTATAACTTTGGTCATTGAACTATTTATTTTATGATAAAAAATCATTGTGTTAATTTCTTTAATAATTTTTCTTGAGTTTGTATTAAGTAATGCATCTCAAGCACTTATGTGATCATTCAATTAGAGAGTTTTGATTAGATATCTCATAGAATAAGGACTATAACATCTAAAGTATATAGAGATTGAAAGCTCAACTTTTTTTATTTTGGAGCCAAGGACCAGGTCATCATGGAATGGCTTGTCCATAAAGAACTTACATTCTCAATCATTTATATGGTTAGCATGTCAAACATTTCTTTTCTTTACAATTATGGCATCTTGGGTCAAAATCATGATTCATGCATTTTGAAGTTAATATTTAGTGGTAGGTAATATGTATTAAGTGTATTATGTTTGGGTTTAAAAATTATATTTTTTAAACATTAAATATTATAAAAAATGTTTTAATAAAAACTTTTATCCTAAGAACCCACTCCTTAACTAAGATTGAAGGCTCAGGCCAAATGGCCCACAATGCTAAGCATTAGGCCTTGAGGGGCTACTAGTTAGGAGACTTACCAAAATCACATTGCTCGAGTCTTAGTTAAGGTACAGTCCTATAGTGTATTGGGTTAAATCAAGTCAAGGCATCACTCCTAAATCCAACTTAGGCTTATCAACTAAAGTTATACTCATAGTAGTTAAGTAGTGGTATCGAGAAGGTTAGACTCATGTATGCATGTAGGTGACTTGGGCATGACCTCCTAAGAGCACTAAGTTGTAGCCAACACCGTTAGGCTACTTTACTTACACAAAGAAACTAAAGTAAATGCCAAACTACATGTACATTTTTGTAATATGGGTCTAAAGATCAATGCCTATTTGGTTCTAAATTGGGAGTGAATCACTATAGTCTGATTATACATTTTTGTGATTGAATGGTAGAGATCGCGTCCATCATTTTGAATAGTAATTTTATCTAACTATCCATTCGACAATCTTAATCAAATGGTTGCGATCTACCCCACCTTTGTAAATAGTACTCTTACACATCAGCATCATCTATATAGTATATAAGACCTAATGATATAAATCAAATCTTATATGGATTAGATTTTGACCCTTTAATCAATATTCTAATTAAATGATGCATGTTCCATCTACCTAGATCAAACAGTAGTTGCTCTTCGTCTTTCTTTTCAATTTTAGTAATGGCTACCTTTTATGAATGGTTGATTGTAGTCATTAGAAGGATTATTTAAACATATTTTTATTTGGACTATAAATAATAGTCGTTTAATAATATTTAGGATTGATGAATTAACTAGAAAAAATCTAAAAAAAGTCTAAGAGAAGTTCGAGCTAAAATTATCCATTTGATTACATGCTTAAAGGAGCTGTGACTTCTTTATTTCATACTTCTATAACTCCTCTTCAATCATTTCAAATTATTTGGGTAACATTTATATCAATAATTTTTGTGTTAATCTTGTTTCAAAAATTTAAAGGTGTAAGAGTTTTGTGTGTACCATTTTTCTTGTAATGCTTTCACATTTTCTTGTACTAAAATTTCTTGTAACTTTAGTGTCTCACTATAGCACTTGATTGTTCTTGGTTCACTCTTTACTAGATTTAATAAAAGGGAGTGGTTAGGGAAATCCTAGTTGGGTGATCAAAGGTGGACATAGGCACAAGTATAGCCAAATCACTTCAAAAATATTTATGACATTCTTATTTTTTTATGATGTAATTTTTCTTTTTTATTTCATCTAATAATATTTCTAAAATAAAGTTTTTATTACTAAGCATAAAAGTTCTATTTAACCAAAAACATTTTTAAAAAAAAAATTATTATTAAAAGCATACTTCATCACTCCCCTATTGTGCCTTAAGCCTCAAAGATTTACATTAGCTGCCAATGTTCTAGTCTAATATAGAGTGTAATAAGTATCATACATTGCCAATGTGCCATCACAAAATTGGAATGATGTAGTTGTCTAATGCATTGTGGAGCTCCCTTTTAGAGGTACAATTGTATTATCATCAAATTCACTATTCATACTTGTTCGATGCTGACCTACGAACCAATGTTGAAGTATGAAGGTGAGTTGAAGTGAACAATACCCATTTTGAAGATTCATACATGTCTAATACAAGGGATTGTGCTATTGTAACATTACGATAGCACAAAATTAACATCTATTGTGCATATTTGTCTGAAGGAGAGTCTAGTGTTATTATATTAATACAATGATGTTTAGGGATGTTTAGTGGTAACCCTTAAGAAATGTACATTTCTATATGGAATAAGCTTATGTAACCTTTAATTCCATTTCCCTTTAATCGATTCCATCTAAGTTATTTCCAATCCTTAGATCTAGGGCATTTAATTCCAATGATTAAGATAAAAGACACTTCAAATATAAAACCTAATTTATTTTGTTTCTCCATATCATACTAGTATTATAATATTTTGCATTATATGATAAGAAAAATCCCTCTTTATTTATTACTAACCTAACTTATCATAATAGCACAATATTATCATTAGTATATGCATGATACATTTATATATAATTTCTTATGTTGTAACTCAATGATTCCTATATTTGCTACTACCTTTATATTGATCATAATAATATGGTTATTCTAATCATGCTATGAAATCCATTACTTCTTTTAATACTTAACACATCAAACTAAGTTTTCCTCTTCATTTTATTATACATATATGAACCTTACTTTCTCATCTATATGATAATAGCTTTAGATTCATTCTTTAGTTCAATGCCCATGTACATTGGTGCGATTAGCCTGGTTTGATCATTAGAAATGATTTGTTTTCATTCACATTTCTTACATTCTTGTACTAAATGGCACCACATAATGTGATGTGGTCATATTTTATGAAAGAAGAACTTCTTCCTTACCCTATCAGACATGTCTCTCCTTTAACATTCATGACATTATCATACTTACTTGATCACCAAATCATACTTACTTGATCACCAAATAATACTTTCACAATGAAAGTATACTTTAATAGCATGTTCAAACTTTCATCCGAATTGCTTCTATTGCCCAACCATACTATAAAATATTCACAATTAATCTTTCAGATATTTTCTTTTCTTGTTTTATTATTTGATTTTCTAGCATTATACTATATGATTTTTATTAAAGCTTACTAAGCAATATTCTAACTTAACCACTCATTTTTATGGGTATTTAATTGACAACATGAAATAGAAATAAAATACATTATCTAGCAGTAAGAGAGGTGTATCATGAATAGATGTAATATTTCATGACAAGTTATATCCTAACACATCGTTATTTGATTTCATGAAAACATCTCTTCTTAAGTATGGTTGTAAGGATAATGATGACATAAGGTTTAACATAATGAAACTAATCAGAAACATATGGGGTACAAAACTATAACATCCTCAATTATCAAATTAGATATAAATCAAACTATCTCATAAAAATACCAAAATCTTAAAAATTAAAATATTTAATAATATAAAAATTGAGTATATAATTGGATAGAGCTTATCGAGATAAGTCCAATGACATTAGTTTTATTTTGATTTAAATTTGTTTGAAATTATTATGAATTATTAAAATAAATAAAAATAAATAATAATAAATTATTATTTTATTATTAAGTAAATATATATTAATGTTGATTTCAGTTTACTAAAAAAAGCCATTTTCTTCTTAAACATGCTAAACACTTACCTGTGCCCTAATAGTGGATTTCAATTCTCATTAAGCAAAATTTCATTTAAGAGCCATTTTGTTGACCACAAACACATCAATTTCATCATCTTTTGAGCAAATCAAGAACATAAGATTGATTTGCACCATCAAAGATCTTAAGTCAAAAAAGTTGAAACTCAAAAGCCTTTTTATTTTTGCAATATTTAACATAAATTTTATGAGTTTTTAAGTAAAAATTATTATATGAGATCCCAATTAGTGTTATATATTGATTGTTTAGAAGATTAGGGAAAATCACTAGTGATAAGGAAAATTAGTGTTTTAGAAAGGGAAATAAAGAAAAGAGGAAGGAAGGAAATCATTTTTGTGATTTGAAAGTGAGTTATACCATTCTACATTATAATTTAAAAAATTTTAATATGCATAAAAATCTATAAAGTATTTTAAGAAATTAAAATTATCAGAATAAAATTAACGAATGGGGTTGATTGAAGTGCAATAGATCAACCCAAAATAAGGATAAGAAATAAAGCGATAGGAGCTTTAATATAAATATTATACACATATCTCTAATGTAGCATTGAGTTTTGAAATTTAGACCTTGTATGTGAAGTAAGAATTTTATTATAAATATTATATGTGTATGCTTGATATATTGTTGATTATTTAAATTAAGACTTTGCATATAGATTCTTTACAGAGCAAGTGATATTAATACAGTGTTATTATATATAACTACATAAAAATTTGCACTTGTAACTAGATATATAATTTTTTAATTTTGATAAATTTTTATGTGAATTTATTTGGTATGTTTAATTATATAAGTATGACATTAGATATGATAATGCAAAAGTATGCATCTAGTTAAATACTATGAAAAAGAGATCATTCATGTGAAAAAAAAATTTAGAGAGTGATAATTAAAATTAATAAAATGATATTAATGAACAGTGAATTTTCTAAAATTAAAATATTATATTCTTTTTAGCTAATAGCCATTATGCTATAAGATTAAGAAATCACTCCTATAAAAGTAGCTAATGGCTAGTGCACCACATGGATGACATGCCACCATATGGTGGCTCATGGCTAATGCCCATAATATTCAAATATTGTTGCTGCGTTATGGCTAATGGCTAGTGTCACACATGGTTGACATTTGTCATCATGAGATCGCTAGTGGCTAGCATGCCACTAAATTGTGATTTGTCACCATGAGGTGGCTAATGGTCATTGGGCCACACTATTAAGTTTGCCAAAAAGATATATCCTTTGAAAATATGAAAAGACTAATCATGATTATGAATAAAAATATGATATAATAAATCAATAATTAAAGTTTTTATTATTATTAAGTAAACTAAAAAGAAGATATCGATTTATTATTTTAAAAGAGAGAGAAAGAGTAGTAACATTGGCTATCATAAGGTTTAATTAGTTAAAGTGGAATAAGATATTGATAATAAGACCACACTAAGAAAAAACTTAAAAATATAATAAGAAATTATATGTACTTATTATTTCTTTTAAAATTTGTGGCTTTTCTTTCTTTATATGATATATCAAGTTTATTTTATATTTTAATATGATTGGGGCTCTACCACCTTGCACATTGTGATTGATACTTGTGAATAGACCTCGCATTTTATTGTCCAAGATTATTTCTTATTTTACATATTATTTATTTTTAGAAATAACTTATTGACTAGTGATGGTTGGCTTAACCTTTTTTGGTACTAATATTTCAAGTATATTGAAACTACAATAAAAATGAGAACTACTTATAAGAATCGTCTATAAAAAGGAATTTAAAATATAAAGGTTTGTATTGCAAGAGTTAAACTAAATGACTTATTAATCATTAGTATTAAATCTATATGTTAAACTTGGTTATAATAGTTAAAAGAAACTATGAAACTATAAAATCTGATTATTGTAATGGTTTTAGTTGTATATATTTGATGGTTTCAGTTATTTGGAATTTAGGGTTATGTATATAAATTATGTAGGGCATATAGTTATAGATATACTTATTATATTGATGTATTTATAAATTAAAAAATAGGTCAAATCTAGTAGAGGTTTTATCTATTTGAATCATAAACATTTATTAAAAATAATAGTTTTAAGTGAGGCAATGAATTAAATTTGTGGAAAAAATTAAGGTTATTATAGTGGTTGTATTAGAGCATGATTTAACTATAAAATAATTTGAGTTGGAGTATATGGAAAAAAAATAAGGTTGTCATATTGGTGGTATCAAAGTAGCTAAATTCCTAGGGATTGATGATTAAATGATAAGATGCGTAAATAATTTATCTAATTTTTACATCAAAAAGTGGATCTAAATTCATGAAACAAATTACAAATGAATCAGGCTGACAATCTCTTATAGTTTTTGTCAAATTAAGAATCAATCATAAGACACAATGTAAAATATGTACAATATTTCATAGGGGATAATATCATAAATCAAAGTGAAATAAATGCTACAAGTGTCAACAGGTTGGCCACATTATTGTACATTGTCCACTAAATATTGAAAGAGAAAAAAGAAGTTAGCCAATTAGTTACGAAATGAAAGCCATCAAGAGATCTATAGTAGCAAGACCCAACTATGCACCCAATGGTGCATATGGTACCCATAAAGTGTACGCTTCTAGAAAACCACAATTAAAAACTCAACCTCACATCTATGTCATCACACAAAAAGTGGTTTTTAAATCACCTGAGTTTATCATAGGAACTCTTTTATTGCAAGATAGATTTATAATATCTTTATTTGATTGTGGTACATCATATTCCTTTATATTATTGATTTAATTACGTAATTATTAGTTGAAATATATGTATTAAAAGCTCATCATTTAGTAAAATTTCTTATGAGAGAGAAGGTTAAAGTTGATAAATATATTATAGGATGTGAAAATCAATGTGACATCTTTTAAATCTTAATTGATTATTATAAAACTATCAAAATTTTATGTTATTCTTGAAAGGGATTATACAACATTCTATGAGATCATTATTGACTATTAGATGTATTGATCTAGTTTATTTGGCAAGGGCAAAAAAAATGCTATAATATCTATTATGGAAACAAAAAAATTACTAAAGAAAGGTTGTGAGTACTATTTAGCTTCAACACAGGAAGATGAAGAGAAAGAACTGCAGTTACAAGAAGTTCTAGTGGCATGTAAATATCTAAATATTTTATCTGAAGATTTACTTGGAATGCCAACAAATAGAGAGATTAAATTTTATTAAATTTGTGAATGATGTCACTTGAATTAAGAGAATTAGAAATATAATTATAAGACTTAATTGATAAAGGCTTTAGTAGACCCAATGTATCCCATTGAGGTGCACTTATATTATTTGTGAACAAGAGGGATGAAAGTTTAAGGATTTACATTGATTATAAAGAATTGAATAAGATTATAATAAAAAGTAAACATCCTTCACCTGAAATAGATGAATTGATTGATTAGTTATAAGGAGCTAAAGTGTTTTTAAAGATTGACTTAAGATATGGTTATAATAAATTAAAAATTATAAAAAAAAGATATTTTGGAGGTTACTTTTAGAACTAGATATGGTAATTTTGAATTTCTCATGTTACATTTTGGTTTAATAAATCCTTTGATTGCTTTTATGATTTTGATGAATAGAGTGCTAAAGTAATGGTTAGATCATTTTGTTATTAATTTTATTAATAATATTTTAATCTACTCCATAGATGAAGTAGAACATAAAAAAGTTATATTCAATGTTATAGAGGCTACGAGAGGATCAATTGTGTGCAAGTTTTTAAAATACATTTTTTGGTTATATAATATATCTTTATTGAGTCATGTAGTCAATGTAGAAGGAATCTCTAAGAATTTCCAAAAAATAAAAGCTATTGTTGAGTGGCCCAAGTCTAATAATGTAATTGAAGTTTAAAGTTTCTTTGGTTTGGTTGTGTATTATAAAAAATTTATAAAAGAATTTTCTAAAATTGTAGTACCATTAAGAAGTTTAATTTAGCAGATAATGACTTTTGAATAGAACTCAAACTACAAAAACATTTTCAATCTTTAAAGGACAAATTGTCTTTAGCAATTATTTTAGTATTACCTAAGAGAAAGACTAAATTTTTAGTATATAATGATGCATCTCTGTAAGGACTTGGGTATGCATTAAAATAAAATGGTAGAATTATAGCATATGTTTCAAGATAGTTTTGACATTATGAAAGAAAGTATCCTATACGTGATGTTGAACTTATTGCAATATTGTTTGCTTTGAAGATTTTGAGACACTATCCTTATAGTTTAAAAAGTTATATATTTACTCATTACCAAAGTTTGAAGTATGTTTTCATATAGAAAGAGTTAAATTAAAGGTAATAAAAATGGTTGAAGCTACTTATAAATTATGATATAAAGATTTTTATCATCTAGGTAAAGCCAATATTGTAGCTATTATGTTCAACAAGAGCATTAGTCTTCATAACATAATCTCATGTTTGTAAGAAGCACACCTAATAGTGGAAATTGATCATCTAGAATTGAATGGAATATCAATAGTTGTTAGAAGAAATTTTTCTTAATTAACTATTATAACGAAGTGGTTGCAAGCTTTGAAAGTTGCTCAAGATATCGATGAAACATCCAATAAATCAAGGATAGAATTATTAAAAGAAATGAAAAAAATTTAAATGGAGTTTTATTTTCTAATAATAAAATGTGTATTCTTATAGTAGATTCAAGGAATCAAACTTTATTAAAAGAGTCTCATCAAATAAGATATTTAGTATATCTAAGAACCACAAAAATATATTGTGACTTAAAATAAAGATTTTAGTGGAATGCAACAAAGAGAAATATTTATAACTATGTGAGTAAGTTTATGATATGTCAATAGGTGAAAAGCAAAAATAGTAACAAAGTGGGTTATCGCAACCTCTTCGTATTCCAATGTGAAAATAGAAAGAAATATTAATAAATGTGGTAGTTGCGTTATAAAAAGCTAGTTAAGGTATGATTTCATATGAGTAATTATTGATAATTTAATAAAATAAACCTATTTTATACTCATCAAAAGTACTTATTTGGGTGAAAGACTAAAATAAGTTTATGTTGATCAAATTATGATATCTTATGGAGTATCAAAGGCAATTATATTTGATCAAGATTCTAAATTCATCTCATATTTCTAAAAAAATAATGTATGATATATTTGGTACTCAAGTAAGATTTAGCATTGTATTTCATCCTTAAATAGATAGATATATTGAAAGAACTATATAGTCTTTAGAGGATATGTTGAAACTAAGTATATTAGACCTTGGTGGAGTTTGGGATACTTATCTAGTATTAATTGAATTCACTTATAATAATAGTAATCAATCTATTATAAGAATTATAGCATATAAAACACCATGTGGCAACAAAATCCGAATCACCATTGTGTTGCTATATAATAAGTGACAACATTGAATTAGGGATAAAAGTTATTGGTGTAATAACTCATAAGATTGAATTGATTTGAGAAAGAATACATAATGCACAAGATCTTCAAAAGAAGCATTTTGATATAAAGCGTAGAAAGGTAGAGTTCCAAGAAGTGGAATATATATTCTTAAAAATGAGCCCAATGAAGGGTGTAACCCAAGGTTGCATGAAGAGCAGCGTTACCTCCAGCATTAATAGGCATGCATAATATATTTCACATTTTAACACTATGGAAATGCATTACTGATCTATACCATATAGTCCAATATGATCCAAATGTCATAGAAGTGTAATCAAATTTGAGTTATGAAGATAAGCCGATAAGAATCATAGACAAAGAGATTCAAATAGAATATCAAACTATTTAGGAATCAAGGATGAGATAAGAAAGATGTATCTTGGGTTATTCTAAATTTTGAGGATAAAATTCTTACAAGGAGAGGAGAATTTGTAACATCCTTGATCATTAAATTAGATACAAATTAAAATATCTCATAAAACATACCAAAACCTTAGAAAATAAAATACTCAAAAATATAAAAATGAATATAATTAGATAGGCTTGTTAAGATAAGTTGAATGATATTTATTTTGTCTTGATCAGAGTTTGTTTATAATTACTATGAATTATAAAACTAAAAATGAATAAATAATAATATATTATTATTTTAATATTATGGGAATATATATTAAAGTTGATTTTAGTTTATCAAAAATTACCCTTTTTGCTCAACATTTCGATTGCTTACCATGCACTAAAAGAGGATTTCTTCACTCATTGGATAGAATTTCTATAGAGAGCCATTTTTTTGACAATGAGGATGTTGATTATCATCACTCTTTGGAGGGAATCAAGAACTTGAGTCTGATTTGTATTATCAAGGATCTTGTGTAAGTTAGAAAAATTGAAACCCAAAATTATTTTTATTTTCATAATATTTAACTTGGAATTCATAAGAGTTTAAGAAAAAAAGTATTATGTGAGATCCTAATTAGAGTTTAATATTTTTTATTTTGAAGATTAAGGAAAAACCATTAGTGATAAGGAATATTAAGGTTTCATAAAAGAGCAAACTTAGAAAAGCGGTAGGAGAGATGTTATATTTGTGATTTAAATAATGAGTTATGCAATTCTATAGTGATAATTTAAAAATTTTTAATGCATAAAAAGCTATAAATTATGTTAAGAAAATTACAATTGATAGGGTAAAATTAACAAACTAAGACATTAAACAACTATAATTCAACCCAAATCAATGATAAAATTTTATGAGATAGAAACTCCAATATAAATATTATATGCATTTGCCTAATATAAAAAATAGGCCTTACATGTAACGTAGCATTTCTAACTTAAATATTGCATGTGTATATCTAACATACTACTAATTATTGAAATTAAGATCATGCATATTAATTCTATATAGAATATGTGATATTGTTGTACTAATATGGTGTTATTATATGTAACTAAATGAAACTTTTTTACTTATAACTTGATATATGTTTTTTTTTAATTTTGATAAATTACTAAGTGAAATTATCTGGTGTGACTAATTATGTAAGCATGATATTTGACATGTTGATGTAAAAATATATATCTAGTTAAATATTATGAAATACAAGAATTATATATATGAAAATAAATTAAAAGAATGATAGTTAAAATTAATGAAATGACATCAATGTATAGTAAATTCTTTAAAATCAAAATATTTTATTTTTGTACGTAATGGCTAGTGTGCCATAAGATTAAGAAATTGCTACTATGAGATTATAGTTCCTACTATATCACATGGTTGATATTTGTTACTATGAGATGGCCAATGTAGTGTGTCAGAAGATTGAGATATTACTATCATGAGATGGCTATTGACTAGCATTCTATATGATTGACTTTTTCATCATGAGATGGGTAGTGGCCAATATGCCACAAGATTGAGATTTGTCATTGTGAGGGAGCTAGTGGCAAGGATGCCACATTATTGAGATTGCCACAAAGATATGATCATCAAAAATAAGAAAATACTAAGTATGATTGTACATAAAATCATGATGTAATAAATCAATGATTGAGATTTCTATTATAACTAAGCAAACTAAAAAGAAGATACTAACAGATTATCTTAAGAGAAAGGGAGAGAGGGACTAACAACATTAGCCATTTTAAGGTTTACTTAGTTAAGTTGAAATAAGAAATGATAAATAAGATCATATTAAGGGAAGAATTAAAACTATAATATAAAATTATATTTTCTTATTATTTCTTTTAAAACTAATAATATGCTTTTCGTTTTATATTATATCATATTATTTTATATTTGAACATGAATAAGACTCTACTTGCTTACATGTTATGGTTAATACTTATGATTAAGCTCTATAAGAAGTTTTTCAAATTATTATTCATGTCTTATATTTATTTATTATTAAAGATAGCTTACTAAGCTAGTGATGACTGACTTAGCCTTTCTTTGATACTAATATTTTAGGTTCATTAAAACAATGATAGAAAAGAGCACTACACATTAGAATTTTGTGTAAGAATGAGTTGAAATTATAAGGATTTATGTTGTAAGAGTTGTACTAAATGACTTATTAATCATATGATATGTTGTGATGGTTAAAATAAACTATGGAACTATGAAATATGATTATTGTGATGGTTTCAATTATTTATAATTTATAGTTATAGATATAAAATATGTGATTGTTATAGTTGTGGCTATACTTATAATATTGATGTATTTGAAAATTGAAAAATGGATAAAAATAAGTGGATATTCTTTTTATTTGAATCATAAAATTTAGGATAAAAAGAAGGGCTTAAGGGGATGCAATGAATTAAGTTATTAAAAAAAATAGGGACATCAGAGTAGTTGTATCATAACAAGAATTAAATTAGAAAATAATTTTAGTTTGTGCTGAATAGGGTCATCACATTAGTGGTATATGAGTAAGATTTAAACTAAAAACATTAGAACTTGTACTAAAAATAAAGTCACCACATGGTAGTGTTAGAGTATGAATTTAATTAGAAAATAATTAGAGTATGTGGTGAATAAGGGTTGCCACATTAGTGGTATGAGAGCACAAATTATCTTAGAAAATAATTTGAGTATGTGGTAAATATGGTTGTTACAAAAGCCTTTAGTTTGAACTAGCTAGGTTTGGATGTTCATCAACATGACTCTCATTCCAAGCTAATAAAAAGGTTTCAGGAGTAAATACAAATTAAACACTTCTAAATTTAATCCCACATAGAATATGGTATTAAATTCTAAAGAAAACCCCTATAATTTTTTTATTTTTGAAATACCTCTAAACCATTTTTTTTAAAAAAATTCAATAATTCTTTTACATATTTTAAAAAGAAAAAACTCAAAATTAATATAAAACCTATGCACACACACTAATATATAGAAAAATTAGTGTCATTTGGACTACAAACAAATGCATAGGATAAACAAGAATTATAAAACAAAAATGATTTATGTGTGAGGCATATCCCTCTGAGCCCTCAACAACATACATTACTTCAGAACTATAGTAGTAGAATTGAAGCATAAGAATAATAAGAAACTAACAGAAAGTAAAAAGAGTGCTTTTTTCAAAAATGTTAGTTTTTATAACTTAAGAAAGATGCTACTTCACAAAATATACATATTTATAGTAGTACAACTAGTGTATTTTTGTCAATATTCATAAATTCTTCTCATGTTTGCTTCAAATAATATAGAAAGCATCATGGCCTACTACTACCACACCTAACAAATTCTACTCATTCCATACCTAACTTGATCATATGAAAAACTTATACACATGGGCTACTATTGCTACACATCTTGTGCTACCACTCATGTGAATGATGATTTGATGGTTGACAATAGGAATTGCATCTACCATGTCATCAGGTGCACTCACATTTGTGTTAGGAAAATTTCATGTATCGATCTACCATGTGCTTGGTTTTGCTCACCATAGTTTTGAGCATGGTTGCATTGTACTACACATGTCATAAGTGTTGGCCTTGACATGTAAAATAATTCTTTTTACTAATTTCATTTTCAATAGGTAGTTTTCTAAAATAAGTAATAAACATTAGCCTACTATTAGTGATAGGGTAACGATAGGTGATGGTGGATGATATTTCTTTCAAAGGGGTTTTTTTATGAAAGATAAGGGATCTCACCTTCTTTGTGCTAATAATCATACTTGACTTTCATGCTTATTGGCATTGGGTTCTTATTGCAATGGTTGGTCAAGGAGGTTCTTCATCCCATAAATACTCCTTTTTAGATGTGGTAAATGAGGTAGTCCCAACTTCCCTAATCAAAATTAAGCCATTCTCATCACATAAAGGAGTATTAGAAGTGTGCTTTAAGGAAGAGGAGAATTTGAAGATGACTTCACCCTTGAAATTCACTACAATAAAAAATGTTTCTCATGTTTGTTTAATCATGGAAACTATCCAAAAAAATTCAAAAAAATAGGCTTCATAGAAATGTATTTGATGGAACATTTGGACATTCGTCACACCCTTATCTATTTCTTATTAAAATAAGTCTATATTTGTTGTTGGTTGCATCACGTGCTAGATTGTAAATGACAATTCTTAAATAGACTCTAAACATTCAACTAAACACTAAACCCTTGTCGGTTTTAGTTTGGAGTTCTCTTGAGTAACATTTGATTCACATGTTTCAAATGAATATGACTTTCTAGAAAGAAGGGAAGTGGTAGTGGATTATGATAGAAGATTTCATATGATAATCTTCCAAGCTATTGTGTTTGCTGCTACTAGAAAGGATATGCCTTTAAAAAATGCAAACAAAAAAGAGTTCTTAATAACTTTGGCAAAGGTAACTACGAGGATAATAGAAGAAGAATTTACATTTTGATGCCTTACCTCAATCTAATCTTAATATAAGACTAATATATGTAATTTTAGCTATTGGGAAGGAACTTGTTATAGAAGCTAAAATTGCAAAAGGTTCTTGCTCACCACTAAATAGTAATCCAACATAAAAACAACTCATAAAAAATAGAGAATTGTTTTTCTAATTGAGTGAGAAAAGTTGCTACAAGCTCTTGAAGCTAGTAGGCCTTTTCAAAAAATTATAGATGACTACAAATTTCAAAACAAGAACCATGGAGATAATGAAAAAGATTCATCTCCATCAGATTTGAATGTTATCTAAGACAATTACCCAAAACATCATTACATATTCAAATCTCTTAAAAACTTAAATATGGATTTAGAGTCAATAATTGTCATGGGACATTTGTTAAAGAAAGAGAACAAATTCACACTAGTTGATGATAGAAAGATAGGAAAAGGAGGAAAAGACTACAATCAAACTACTAAACATAAGGGCACTAGAAAGGACTAAAAAAGCATTAAAATAGCCAAATACTCTACTCATTATGTCTAATCTATTGATCTAGAATATTAGAGGGATAATGGGAAATGAGTAAGTTTGCAACCGTAAATTCATTATATAATCTCATAAGATTTGCTTTGTAGCTCTTTTGGAGACAATAGCTAATAGCAGACATTAGGATAGAAGAAAGCTTGAGTTAGATCACTACACATCAAACTACTTCAATAAAATCTAGTTGTTTTAGAATAAGTGTCTTGGAAAATTATTTTTGATGAGGAAGCCACCTTCTTTTTAACCATGATTCTTGGAGCATCCATGTGTATTATTCAGTTATATATGCAAAAAGTTCTTTTGTTGAAAGGAGGACACTTCAGATGATTCTCAAAATGATAGCAAATTCTATCAATTTATTTTAGGGAGATTTCAATATTGTTACTTCCATTGATGAATATAAAGGTCATTCAATGTCATGTCAATGTGCCATTAATAAATTTTTTGAATGCATTAAGTAATGCATGCTTGGAGAGCTATTTTTTTAGGAAGTCCTAACATATAATGGTTGAGCATCAAAAAAGGTAGTTGGATATGAAGAGAATAGATAGAATTCTAATAAATCATGATTGGGTTAGTCTTCTGCTAAATCCAGTAGTGCAACATCTTAACATGTAGTTTTAATTCACTTCCCTTTATTAATTTCCTTCCATAAAGAGCTCACCCTAGTCTTAATTCATTGAAATTCCAAAATATGTAGCTAAATCAATACTCTTTCATGCAAATAATAAAAAGTAACATGCTCATTACTAGAAATGGGCTAAAATTCGCTGGCTTTTAAACTTAAAAGACTTAAAATTAGCTTGACATAATAGAATAGAGCTAGCTATAGTAACATATTTGACACCTTGAAGAAAGCCAAGGAGCTTATTATGGAAAATGAAAATTAGTTTCAAATTTATTAGAATGTGGAATCAAGATAGAAACTATTATTAGCCCAAAGTATATTTCTTTTCTTGATATGTTTGATGTAGCACTTTGGAGTCAAAATGATAAAATCAATTGGATTAAAGTGTGAGATAGAAATATGAAGTTTGTTCATGCACAAGTTAAAGATATGAAAAATAAAATTAAAATCCATCAAATGAAGGACATTGGATAGAATTAGGGAATGGATCATCATATTCCTTTGGGTCTTAATGGGCTAACGATCTATTCTATTCTCACTATTAGAATATCATTATTTATGATGTTTTCAATGTAACTAGAGGTTTAATGAATTGCCTGCCTATTGCAAATGCAATAACTAGTGCAAATATTATATTCATTCCAAAAAAAAATTAATCAACAATGTTTTAGTGACTTTTGACCCTTTTGTTTATGAAACTTAGCTAAACAATACTTACAAAGTTAACAACCACCATACTTTATCATATTTTTCTGGCATTAATATCTCCAGAATGGACTAGCTTTCTCATAGAATGGGAAATTATAGAAAATATACTACTAGCATAGGAATTAGTTGGACTCATAAATAGGAAAACAAGGGGAAGTAATTATGCGATTAAACTAGATATTAAGAATGCAATTAACACCTTGTTTGGAATTTTTGAACTAAGTCATAGAGATTTTTTGTTTTGCTACAATTTTTAATAAAATTATCATTAATATACTAGTGATATTTTGTTCTCGATCATTATCAATGGTAAAAGTAGATGATACTTTTAGGTTCCATAGTTCTTAAGTAAGGAAACCTCTTATCTCCTCTCCTATTTTTATTGGTTTTAGAAGTATTAAGTTTTTGATTAGTCAATATTTTTAAACATGACAAAGCTCTTCATTACATGCTTCCAAGAGGAAGTCCAAATATTTACCATTTGAGCTTCATGGATGATTTCTTCATATTCATTGGAGGTAATAAAATACCTTTTGCTTATGTCGTGCATTTTCTAGATGACTTATAAGCAAGATCAAGACTTCAAATTAATTCACACAAGAGTATTATCATTTGTGGTAAAAATCTATAAACTTGAAAATATTTGTTATCTTAGTAATCTTTCAGGATCTAGATGCAATAGCTTTTTCTTCAACTATTTTTTATACAAGCTACACAAGGGAAGAAAAACACCATTGCATTTTCAACATTTCATTGTTAAGATAAAGAACAAACTTGTAAGTTGGAAGAAAAGGTAGCTATCCATGGGGGGTAGTCCAATTTGTTCCAAACATCATGTATCTTCTATTTCAATATACACACCATGACTTCCTATCCTCTTAAAAGAATTATTCATTGTATGCAAAATATGATGAATTGGTTTTTGTTGGGCAACTCCATTGAATGCCATAAACATCATTGAAGAACCTAGAAAAAAGTCAGCTACCTAACATAAAAAAATGGATTAGGACTGAAGAATCTAAATGATATGAAGGCTACTTCCAATATAAATCTCCTCTCAAAGGTGCAAGCTAATCTTACTTTGGGTGAATTTTGCACGTGCCAACTACATCAATAAAAGTAGAATTAAAGACTTTTCAACAACTTGGAAACACATAGAATGCATCAAACATAAAGCCCTACTACACATAAAATTCTTAAAAACTTGAGGATTTTTCCTATTGGATTCCTCATGTTAATGGAACATTTAACACTAAATTAGCTTAAGGACTAATTTGAACAAATGCTTTGATTATTAAATCTAGTAAATACATTTAGAGGATGAACTTAAAAGACCTCTCATCTAATAGAACGGTTATTTTCTTAATTCAACTAATGTAATAATAAAAAAATTATCCACATTATTTTAGCTTCATGAATGCTTTAACTGTTAGTGAAGGAAGACCATACTTCACTTGCTTTGTAATAAGCTCATAGATGTATGATGCTTTGAGTCATCATTTGAGTAGTTCAGACATTTTGATATTATATGCAATTTGAGCTTCTTAAAGTCCTATGGAATGACAACAATTTTTTGAAGTATGCCAAGTTAGTGAATACAGCCATAATGTTTTAGATGGAATCTTACCCATGGTTAGTCTTAACAAGGCCAGCAACGAAGTTCATGCATATCTCATCTTATTTTTTTTATGGACATAAGAAATGGTCATAAAAATCAACTAGGAATTTGACATTCCCTTTTGACTTGTTGGTAAATTTAACACTTTCTTATAAAATCTTGTACAATGCTTTTCATTTCTATCCACAAAAAATTTTTCTTCATATCTTGATACATCTTATTCTTGTCGAGATGTATCATATATCATGGTTTGGGTGCTTTTCATAATAATATCTATTTTGTCACTTTTTGTGTAGCTATTTATGATCTATTCTTGAAATATAAAATACCATTTCAATTAGAAATATGGAAGCAATATATCCAAATAAGAGGGGTAAATTACGAAAATTGAAAATATAGTGGTGTCAAGTAAAGCAATGGAAAACTTTTAGATTTTCTTAATAGATGTTGTGAACTTGTTTTAGAAACTCTTATTTACTTTTGAAATAATTTTGTTGATGATAATAAAAGAAAGTACATTGTAAACTTTTAGTTGCTTCAATCTTGATTAAGAGCTCAATTTTATGTTTATTAAATCTAAATGGTGAAAGAAAAGAAAAAGAGGCAATATGATAAAAATAATCCTTGCATAGTAAACAAAAACATTGCGTATGCAGTGATGTGTGACGGCTCACTATAAGTGCATTAGTGCATGCACTATAGCTTGTAGGTCATGTGCCATTTTACAGTGTGTAGCTCATGCATTGTGTTTAGAGGTGCTGGCACAATCATGAGAAGGTGTGATGCAATGGATGCCAATGCTCAATGGGCATATACTACTACATAGACTGATGCACATGTGCAAGTTAGTCACTTACTACGTAGATCGACCATGTGCATGGTAGGTGAACCTATAATAATGACTTGGTCAATAAGGATCAGGCAGGGCATTTCCATATGCTAGAAAGTTTTTTGACCATTAACTCAAGGTTTTTCATTCTAAATTCTATTGACCATTACTTATTAATGTAGAATCATATTTTTTTAATTTATATCAGGAAAGTCTATATATTTAGAAAACTAGATAAAAGGCATCCTTTAGCTTTCTTAGATTAGTGAAAGTCTGATTTGAAAATATTTGGCTCTCTTTCTCGAAATCTCATAGAGTTTTTAATGCCTCAACTAAATTATAATAGGTATTACATAATAATACCAAAATAAGTAAACTCCCCAAAAGTATTCTCCAAATATGCTTATTCTTTGAGTTTCTATGGTGCTTATTATTTTTTACACCAAATGCCACAAATAAGTGTTTTTAGTTATTGCCAAGTCTCTCCATCTAAAATGCTTAAGGAAAGCATTAGTGAAATAATATAATGGCTTTGTTGCCATGAAACTAGGTGTACATGAACTAAAGGTTTAAAAATTTCTTCTTTTTGTTTAAAATATAACTATTTGACAAAAATAACTCAAATGAAAAATAATTTGAGAGTTCCCCTTGATAATTATTGTAATAAGAAACAAGTCTTATGAAACTTCTAATTTTCAAAATATTTGTGGGTTGAGGCCAATAAGTTATCATTGGCACCTCCTTTATATCAATAGATAGTCCTACATTGATTATGTGAGAATGGCAAAGGCTTAAAAATGTTTTTCTTATAATTTGTTTTTCTTAGATTCTAATAAAATAATATGAAAATACATTGTATAATACCAAGTATTTCAAAAATAAATTTTAATGCCTTTGATTAATTCTATGATTGAATTAACCATCTAGTATCTAATGACTTTATTTATCTGTAAATTTTATTGGTGCATTGTCTAACTTAAGTTAAAGTACTAAGAACTCATAATAGTTGTATCTAGCTTTAAACATGCTTTTGGGTTTATCCTCCTTCTTGATTTTGAGTTGTTAAATTCAATCTTGGCGCACACTTCCACACCTTTAAATTAATTTAAGTATTTCATTCATTTTAAAAAGCCATTTCAAGTTAATGGCAATTCTATTTAATTCTTTGAAGTCATGCACATGTGGGACTTTCTTCTTTCTTTTTTACTAAAAGAATTAATGCTCTCCATGGAGTGAAATATGGCATAATAAAACCATTATCTAGCTTCTTTTGTAGTTGAACCTTCATTACTTGAAGTTCTAGTAGTATTATCCTAATGATACATGTGATATCAGTTCTAATCTAAAAACTAGATCAATTGCAAAGTTAATCTCTTATTATGTGGCAATCATGGCAATTCATTAGGAAATACTATCAAAAAGTTGCACAATTACCAACATGTCTTTAGAATTTTAGTTCTCCCTTATAAATAGCTTATACTAAAATAGAAATGCTCCACACCCTTTCTAAAGGAGTTTATCTACAATGCCTAAATAAAGATATCTTTTGGTCCTTACTAAAGTTGATCAATCTAGATCCATCTACAGCAAAGATCCTTGTCATTTTTTCCCATTAGTTAATAATAATTCAATGAGTTACCTACTAGTCCATGCCCAAACGTATGTTAAATTTTCTTAAATTAAATAGAATTAGTTGGATATAGAATAATTATATGTTTATATCTATAACTTCTTATATATATATATATATTGTTTCTCGCATAGGAAAAATAACAAAAAGAGGTGATTCTATTATATAAGTTTTATCTACCAACATGTAAACAATGTAAAAGAAATAAAAGAATGCAATACTCCTTAGTTAAATTCTACCTCCATAGTTTATTTAATAATAATAAAATAGTTGTAATGGCAACCAATGATTACAAAGGTCTTAGGTTGAATCATTTGTGGATTAGATTAATGCTAAACCCTTACCTTTATTTTATATTATTGTTTCCTGAATCTCCTACTTAAGAACCTCCATTTGCTTTGCAAATGTAAGTGTTATTGCCTCCATAACAAGGCTTTTCTATAACTAAGGACATTTTTAGCATAATTTCCAAGCTCATTTCAAACAAAGCATGTGACTATTGTACCTATTATCATTGTAGCATCTTTTAGATGATAACAAAATCATTTTATTATTAGTAATAATACTTCGTCTAACTATTTCTAGATCATGCATGTCAAGAGTAAATAGGCTAATCATGTAGATAACTTGATCAATTGACTTAATATGCTTAACAAAGGTGTTTGTATAAATAAGAACTAACACTAGGAGAAACATAAGCTTAGTAAGTACTTGGAGATTATCTTTATTGATTTATTTTTTTATTGGTAATCAGATTGTTAAAATGTGTTGCAATTTTTATGAAGCATTAGGACTTAGTGAGATTTTGAGTGAGAATGTTGTAAAGATTTTAAGTTGTCTTTTTTAGTCATGAACATTTTAATGTTAAGGCATAAATCTTATTTAGATTCTTTACATCCATACTGTATGCCTTAGAACAATGCATTCATTATAGGCTACATCATTTATTATTATCAAATCAAGTTTGAATTAGAAAGTCAAAGATTTGGGAATGGATTGCATTGGTTGTACTAATCATACTATTTTGATTTTACTATCATACAATATGACTAGTTCATCAATAAGATTAAATGAAGCATCAATCATAGGAGATCTTGATTTATATGGGTGATTATATTATTCTTATGAGTGTGATAACGTTACTATATAAGCATGTTGATGGCCTATCTGGGAGATGCAAATTAAAGTTTAGAAGTATTTTATCTTTTTATAATAAAATGTTATCTTTCATACTAGTATAAGGTAATTTTTAGAAGGTTTCAACAAGGGATTAGACTGAATGATGTGAGTATTAGCAATATGTTGCAATGCTATACATGTACAATATCACCTTCAAAGAAGTACCATAACTTTATTAGAAGTAATCATATTTGATGAATGAGTTAATTTATAACATGCTAGTTCAATATCTATTTGGCACTAATATGATCTCATTTAATAGACTGATAATAATGGAGGACTTAAACTAAGAGTAGGCTCTTCTCATTATACCAATACGATACCCCATGTTGTACTAGTATGATACATTTTCCCATGGTACCCTAGTTTAGGACTTAACCAATGTGTACCTAGAGTTCCTTCATATGAATGTGATCTATTATGTCCAAAGCTTGTGAGCTTGTCATAGAACTTATTGTAATAAACATCCTAGTGTCATACTATATTTTTCCAAGATATTAGAAATTGGATTATAATGAATTTGTGTTATTTCTATATGTATGATGTCACCATAATATTATTACAATACATTTGAGTTGATAAAACAAACTAATTAAATAGTTAGGATATGTTAGATGATGTTGTTGGAGTTGTATCATACTTGTATGATCCATTGAATTGGAAAATGTTATTAATTCTAGAATGTGAGTAATGGCTACTTTGATTATGTTTGCTAAAAAAACATATTATTATTATTATTGGAGTATGGTTTGAAGTAATTGAGAGAGTCCTAAGAACTATATAAAGGCATTCAAACTAGTTATTAAGGATTATTGTTCATTTGTATACCTTTGTGGAAGATCATCAAAGGAAAATATTCATTACATATGAAGATGGAAGAGAAATGTGAGAACTTTTAGCTTGGATTATTCTTCATAGCCTTTCTTCACATTCTTCAAAGAGAATATTGTTTACAATTACATAATCATTCTTACAATGAGCTAAAAGTGAAAATCTCTTTGACATTGTTTTTATTATGCTTTTGTGTGCCTCTTGGATAAATTGTTTTTAGGTTATAAGACTCTTTGTATTAAAATTTATGTTTAGTTATTTGTCCCATTATTAAGACTTTATACTTTCTCTTTGTTTAGTCTTTTAATCATTGGTTTCCCTAGCTTCTTATTTAGGTTAACCCCTACCAATTGCAACAAAAATGGAGTGGATATTGTATAATCCTACTTGGCTACAACAAAACCTAGAATGCAAAACGAGTAGATTACAGTGGAATCATAGCTATTTAACTAGGGGCATATGTAGTTCAAGATTTGGACCAAACCACCTTAAACTTTTTTTGTATTGTTTATCTTTCTTACAACTCCCACACAATAATTATTTAAGTTGTTCTTGTGTTTACAAAGTTAAACAACTTATCTAAAAGTTACTTATAATTGTAGTTAAAATAAATAGAGGACTTTAATTATGAGATCATTTGAGTTGGTTAACATATCTAAAAATTTAGTTAATTTTTAATTTGCTTAGTTCACCCCCTAGTGTCGACATTATGCTCCCATATTCCTAATCATGGTAACTTTCTTCATATGACATTCTCTTTAATCATTTTTACTGATATAATATGTGCTTGACTAATGCACAAGAGAGGAGTGAATTACACTTCTAAACTTTTTCTTATTATCAAAATATTTCCTTAAATAAAAATTTGAAAATCATAAAACTATTTAAATAAGTATTATGAAATAAAAAATATGATAAATTATACAACAAAGAATAAAGAGAGAGATAAATCGATTAAAGCCACTTTTCTTTGCCATAGTAGGTAGAGGTAACCTTTATACACCATATTCTTTTGATGTAATCAGGAAGGTCACCATCACAATCTCAATTATAAAAGCTTAAATATTAAAGGACAATACAAAATAATAGATTACCATAATGTTCCATTATTGACTTATAAAAGTAATTATGGCACAAGTTTATGGATTATGTTTGATATGATATTGAAATATGAATGCACAAATGAACAAGCTGGAAGCAACCTAAGGAGCCTAGTTTTGAAATATTAAATCAAAATATTTATGTTATGCATTAATGTTATTAATAAAAATAAAATCAATAAAGATCTTGCATTAATACAATATTTTCAAAAAAAACTTAAAAAAAGGAATAAGGAAATAAAAAATCAATTATAATGAAGCCATTAATAAGATGTGCAATTGAAGAGAATATTGAAGCAAGAAGAGGAAAAATGAGTCACAAACATTGCTCCATCAAAGGCATCAAAATTGGATCATAATTTTTTATTTTGCTTTTTCACTTCTAAAAATATTTATGTAGCAAGGTAAAATCATTAAACTGTCTAAGTCTTAAGGCTCCTCTATTAATATTAAGACCTTTAGACTAAAATAATATTTTTTTAATGGCTAGAAAAGGTCACACAAAATAGCCCTTACAAACAACGTTTTGGAACACTGAAGATGAACAAGAGATCATCTAATATGTGTGGATGAAATAAGAACTACTTGATTAGAATGATGAATAAAGGGTTCATATCTAATTCAAGTGGGATTTGATTTGGATCATTAGATCCAACCTATTGGATGGATGGTGTTGATGCACAAGAGCACTCTTCATAAAGATAGAGATGATCTCAACCATTTCATAAAGTATTTTTCATGGATGGCTAGGTGAAATACACTATTCATAAATGTAGAGAAGATCTCAATCATTTGATTGGGATTTATTGATAGTTGATAAGATGGGAATTACTAATCAAAATGACAAAACTAGTCTTGTCCATTCGATTAGTCTTGTTTGATGGATGATTAGATATAATTTATTATTCATAAAGTTAGGCATTATCTTAACCATTTGATTATGAAAATGCATGATTGGACAACACTAGCTCACTCTAGTTCAAAAGCAAATAGGGCCAATTGTTTGTGCCACAGTTTATGCTTGTACATGATATTTGGCATTTATAATTCTATGTATAGGTTAACTTAATAGGGTTGGCTATCCCCTATTGCTCTTGGAAGGTCATGACCAAAGTCACATATGCACATGTTGATAGTCAATTTACTTGACCAGACCTCACTACTTGATTGTTTAGAGTTTGATTCATCTTAATTAGCTTAAGAAGATTCAAAAGTGATGCCCTTATGTAATTTAATCCAAGTTGCTATAAGATTTGTACCCTTACCAGACTTGGGTTTGACCTGACTTGATTTAGCTGGTTCCTAACCCATTACTCCCCAAAGCCCATTGCCTAGCACTTTAGGCAACTTTACCTAAGCCTTTAGGTTTGGTTATTGTCCAAGTCCTTAAGCTACATTTTTTATTTTCTTTTCTCTTTTTAACCATATTTTATATATTAATTATTTTTTTATTTTTAAAGTATTTCTATAGCTAGTAAGATAATAAAATATTTCAATTACTAAAATAATAATGTGTAAGAAAGCAATTATCATGTATGTGAATGAATGATGTTATGCAACTTAATTGTATCATATGTAAATGAGTGATATGATAGACTAACAAATTAGTACATGTCTTAGAGATATACTTCTAATGGTTAGCCACTCTACCAAGAGTTTGATCAATTGTTCACTGATATACTACTTAAGTCATAGTTATCTCAAGGTTACCATCACTGCTTTGCAATTATTGATATGTAGATTGCTCCATGAGACATCTGGTTAAAACTCTTTAATTGATTGATTATGTAAGACCTTGAGATGCATGACCCAGAACACATTCAAGAAAAGTATTAGAGAAACCAACACAATGGTTTTATTGTCATCAAACAAGTGGTGCCATGACCAAGGACATATTGAGCTCCCTCTTTTGATGATGAAAAAACTATTAATGAAATCATGAAATAAAAAGATATAAATCATGTAAGCATACATATGCTCCCTCTACATTCATACTCTCACTCAATGCATTAAATTCATATAATTGATACTACAAACTTGGGATGCAATGCATATTTTTCATTTCATACATATCTCTTACCCTTTTTGTCAAGCATCAAAAGATAAATCAAAAGTAAAGCATGCAAATAAGGGGTGTATGCAACAATACTACTTGTGCATAATTTGTCTTTAAACAACCAGAGGTACAAGTTATAAGGTCAAAAATAAAAAGGATTTATTAATTAATAAGCTTAAACAAGAGAAAATAATCAAGCATTATAAGAAACGTTTTAACAAACATGTATAAATATAATAAACTAATCATTTGTGATGTATTCTTTCCATGTTTAGTTTAACTCTATCACTCTATTCATGCTTTTAACACTTCTTAAGAGAAGTCAACTTAAAACAAGGCCATAAGTTAAATATGCTTACAAGGGGGTTTTCCCCACTTTTAAGTTCAAAAAGGTAAAAGAATACATAATAAAACCCTAGATATAAGTCAATAAGTTCTATGAACTGCACTTAATTTCTAATCAATAAATCACTTGTTATCAATTCTAATAATAAAGGAGAGTTCAATTATAAAATTAATTACAACTTTAACACAGAAACATAGGCTAACAAAAAAGTTTTATTTTAGCACTCTAAATCTCTTCCATTGTAGTCTTAATTCCAAAAAATTATTTTTTAAAACCAAACTATTGAATGTTTTAACAAAGAATGACCAAGGGTAAAATTAAAAAATAAACTTGTTAATTCCTTTTGAAATCCTGCCTACGTTCCCTTTAAATTCTAAAACTAGATTCGTTTCTTTCTTAATCACTCTAAAGTGTTAGTCATACTTAAGAATAATGTGATCATTTGAAAGGTTTTAATAGGTATGATTTGATAAAAACAATATGATATTGCTGCAAATAATACTACAATTCAAAATCCATCTATAATAAGAAAGAATAATAAAATAACACTTTCTCAAAATTCTTCTAATTTTTCATAAAATATTTAGGTTTTCCTCACCACTTCTTACATCTTTAATTTCCAATAAATCATCTAAGAGCTTAATATATATGAACACTATCTAGTACACTAAGTATCTAGTTGAATTCTTCCAAATTCTATCTTTGAAAATCATAATTTACATCCTACCAAAAAGCCTTTTCACTTATCTTACATGTAATCATTAATTCAACTAAGTGCACATGACTTTAATGATAGTTTAAGTTGATTTACATTGCTTAGATGAACAACTAGTTAATCTAAGGACAAGACTATCTTTATTTATTTCATCAAGATGACAAAAATAAAAAATAAAAAATGTCATAGTCATGATACTCACATCTTCTTAAAATTTTTTTAAGTTAATATTTGAAATTCAAGCTATATATGGAAAATGATCTATCCAATTTCCTTAAAGATATGTTAAATAATTTTAGCTAAGTTACCAAGATGATTAAACCATTTTTCCTAAAAAATAAGGACCACACACACTTTGTAAGTGAGTCATATAAAAACTCACAAGGCAAGACTTGTCTTCATAGGTCCTAATTATATAGACACACCAATTTAACTGCTTAAGCTTTAAATTTTGGAGCATAAATCATCCTGGGTTCAACTGTAGTAGTGCATGATTGAGGTGCTTTCACAAAGGTATTTGCAATTGTCTTCCCTTAGGAATTCATTCATATTTATCTTGCTTTAAATAAATAGATTTCTTAATTGGAAAATTAAAAAAATATCTCCATGCCTATCATAATAATTATATACAACATGAGATTTTGCTTGAAAATGAAAAGTATATACACTAGAATTATTTATAACCACATAGTTGTATGATAAAGCATGTTTATACATATGTGGAGTAAAATAAGTTCTATTGTCATTTAAATGTACATATGAACATTTCAATCTGTAGTTTTGGGCCAAATGAAATGTAATATTAAAATCTACTTTTGCAATGTCATTGTTTCTATTCATATGAGTAAAAGATGGAGCACATAATTTACATATGAATGAGGATAAGAATAATAAGTAGAAGCACATGAAGGTATACTAACAAACTTTTTCTTCAAATCATTTAACCCTTTTTTTATCAAACCAATATTTGCTAGGTTTTCTTTTAAAATAGAATTTTCTTGTCTTAAAGAAACATTTTTATATTTCAAAAAATCAATACATGAGTTGCTTAAGGATAAAAATTCATAACATTCATCAAATTTACTTTGTAAATACTCAAATCAGTGGCATGTATACCTAAATTAATCTGAAGTTATTCATTTCTAAATTTAGGTTCATTTTACTACCTTTATAATGAGTAAACATGATGTTCTTGCATGTCATTTTTTACATTAAGTCAAACATACATCCTAATCAATTTCGTATGTTAAATTATAAGTTCATAAAAAGAAATAGTCAGTTCATTATCACTAATAATATTTGTACCACTATCAAAAGAAGAAACATGTTGCACACCATGGAATAAAGAGCTTCCTTTTGAGGTGCATAAAGCTTCTCTCTTTTTCTTTCTCTATTTGTTCTTTTGGTTTCTCATCTACTTCTTATCTTGGGTAGGAAGCACAACTTTTTTATCATTTAAATTCTCTAGATTTGGCATAGTCTTAAGACAAGTTTTTAGAAGACAAATCTTGATTCCAATTTGCTGAGGAAAAAAAACAATAAAGATAGTTGATTCTTTTAGCATTTCTTTTTCTTAAACTTCTTGAATGTTAATCAGAATCATTTGAAATAATACAAGGATCAAATAAAAAAAGAAACACTAAGATTTAAAATAAAGGCAATAAATTCATTTTTCCCCAAAAAGAAAACTGCTGACCATCAAATATGGGTGGATCCGTGAAGTTCATAATGTAAAGAATAATTCACCACTTTTAAGAAATGAAAAAATAGGATCTTCTCTTAGAAATTTCTTCACTCAATATAAACTTACTCCAATACCACTTACTGTGGTGGGGTTGAATTTTTCTTTTAAAAATATTCTTAAATGAAAATTTGGTAATGATAAAACTATTGATTTAATAATTTTCTAAATGCAAAAGTAAAAAGATAATTTTAATTTTATAGTAAAATTTTTTTAATAAAATGTTTTATACTTGATAAAATTGATTTTGATAATTTTTATTTAAATATACATTTTAATTAAATATTATTAATAAAAGAAATATCATAAATTACAAAACAAAGAACAACAAGAGAGGCAAAGAGATTTTTAGATGGTTTGGCCTAACCTATGTCTATATCCACTTTCAATCAACACGACCTAAATTCTATTATCATATCCATTTTTGTTCGTTGTAGCAGGTAGATAAAACTTTTACAAATCACCTTCGAGATTCACCATCACAATCTCAATTATAAAAGCTTACAATATTAAATAGTAATACAAAATAATATATAATAATAATGTTCCATTATTCAGTTGTAAAAGCATATATGACACAAGTTTGGGTTAAGTTTAATATGTTGTTCGAATATGAATGCACATATGAACAAGCTTGCAATAATGTAAAGAAAATAGTTTTGAAATATTAAATCAAAAGATTAACCGATGAACACTAATGTTATTAATAAAAATAAAATCAATAAAGATCTTACTTTAATATGATATTTTATAAAAACAATAAGACATGAATAAGGAAATATAAAATCAATTATAAAGTAGCCATTAACAAGATATATAATTAAAGAGAATGTTAAAGCAAGATAGAGAAAAAATAAGTCACAAACATGACTCCAACAAAAATGATAAAATCAAAAGAAAGTTTTTATTTTTCTCCCTCTTCCAAAAATATTGATACTGTAAGGTAAATTCATCAAACTATCTATCTCCTAAGACTCCTCTATTTAGGTTTAGATATTTTAGACTAAAATAGAATTTTTTTAATAGTTTGTAAGGGTCACCCAAAATAGCCATTATAAACAAGCATTTTAGAGTTCTAAACAAACATAAACAACCTTTTGAAACACTGAATATGAGTGGGAGTAGTGACGACTATCCAATATGGGTGGATGAAATAAGAGATGCTTGATCAGAATGCTAAATAAAGAGTTTAAGTCTAATCCAAGTGAGATTTTATATAGATTGTTAGATCTCACTTATTAGATGGATGGTGATGCATAAGAGCACTAATCACAAAAGTAGACATGATCTTAGGTTCTTGATTGATCTTCTTTGATGGAGAGCTAAATGAAATGCACTATTCACAAATACAAAGAAGATTTTAATTGTTTGATTAGGTTTTATGGATAGATGGTAAGATGGAAATTACTATTTAAAATGGTTAAACTAATCTCATCTATTCTATCAAGCTTGTTAGATGGATAATAACATAGAATCTACTATTCACAAAAGTGGATGCAATCCTATCCAATTGATCAAGAATATGTGTGATAAAACTTCACTAGTTTGCTTTGCTTAGAAGCAAATAAGGCTAATTTTTAATCCCACATTATGAGCTTGTACTTCATGTTTAGTATTTATAATATTTCTATGCATGTAAAGTTAGGTAATAAGGGATGGCTACCCTTTGGTTCTCTTGGGAGGCCTTGATCAAAGTCATCTCTACACATATTTACATGAGTCAGACTTGACTTGATCTCACTACTTGATTATTCAAAGTTTAATTGGACTTGATAAGCCTAAATGGGTTTAGGAGCGATGTCCTAACTTGATTTAACCTAAGTTTCTCAGTATATTTACCTTGATTGAGACTCAGGCCTTACAGACTTGGTTTAACCAACCTCCTAATTCAAGACTCCACAAGTCCCATTTCCTAACAATTTGGGCTGCTTGGCCAGAGTTTTTAAGATTGGCCATGGTGTAGGTACTTAACTCAATTATTTTGTTTTTTTAATATATTAATTATTCTTTTACTTTTAAAGTATTTTGTAGTTATAAAAATAATAAAATATTTCAACCAATAAATAATAATGTATAAAAAATTAATAATCATGCATGTGAATAAATGAGGTTATGCAACCTGATTGTGTCATATGTAAACAAGTGATTGACATTCAAATTAGTAGATGCCTTGGAGATGGACACTTGATGGTTAGGTACTCTAGTAAGAGTTTGATCAATAGCTCCTTAATATATCACTTAAACTATAGTTCTCACATGGCCACCATCACTGCTTGATATTGCATGACTTATGAATTGTTGTATGAGATATCTAGTCAAAGCTCTCTAATTAGTTGATCCTATAAGACCTTAAGATGCATGACTTGAAGCACATTCAAGAAAAGAATTAGAGAAATTAAAACAATAGTTGTGTTGTCATAAAAAATTGGTGCATGACTAAGGGAACAATATTTACCACATGTTTAACACCAAGGTTTCTCCCATATTTGTTTTGCATAATGTGTTGACATCCAATTATCTTCTTAGGTTTTCGTCCAAGTCATAGCAAGAAAGTAACTATTTATTTCCTTCTTATGTAACCATGTTCTTACCTAGCTCTATTATAATATTACTAGAGTTTGCCACTTCTTTATTATATAAGTTTTTAGATGCATTTGTATGCACTATCATTTTTTAACATGTATTTCAAGTCTAATATTAAAAATTGGCATGCAAACTTGTTAAAATGCAAAAATTAAATCATTCCAAAGGCATCCTTCCTTAATCATGCATTGATCTCCTTTAAAATTGCACTTCAAATCACTTCTTAAATTCTCCAAGTTAGTTCTCCAAATAATTTACTTAAAAATTTTATTCCTTTAAATATCCAAAATTCCTTAATAAATCTCTTTTTATTTTTACTTAACAATTTTATTATGAACCCTTGCACATATTGTACATTTGTGTTGATCATATTATACATGTGCTAAGCATATCATCCCATAGATCATTTGGTAAATTGATGTATTATGCATTAATATAATTGTACCATATATTTTCTTTAGTTCAGGTCTTCTATTCCAAATAGAATTTAAATTTAAGTGGATGTGTTGTATGTGATAACTTGATGTACCATATGTTAATTATTACATGACATATATTATTTTTTATTTTTATTCATTATAATTTATTGCACCTCTAATACCATAGATGATGTCTAAGACAACACAACTTATGAATTCTATGTCCAACCCTTATAGTTATGCAATGTTTCAAACTTTTCATGCATGGTTTGCATCTTGAGTTGTAAACACATAGAGCAATCATAAGAAATGTAGTCCATATCAAAATAAGTGAGTGTTTTCCTACAATGGTGTCTACCTATGGTCACACACCTTGGTTATTTATTTTGCTAAGTTATTTGACCATAGATTTGTGCATTCCAAGGTTCTCATATTAGACTTGTCAATATTTGGGTCTTGTATCCCAGAATTATATATTTTTAGGTCATGTATCCTAGCTTTATCATTTGTAGGTTTTCATCCTAGATACATTAATTACCATCTTTTTTGTGTAGCCAAGATATGATATTTTATCTTGTTTTATTAAATAAATACTTATAAATTGAATTGATTAAGATAGGTTGGTGTTAATAAGGCATATGATATGGATAATTTCATGTTATTTTAATGTTTTTCTAAAAATCTTAAATAAATTTTATTTTCTATAAGTTTGACATGTTTTATGATCAAGACAAGTCAAATTTTTACAAAATTAACAATTTGAATTTTAATGAATTGCTTACCTATCATTTGGATGTCATTTGGAATTTTTAATATTTTTTCCTCAAAAAATGTACAATATAAGATAATAGTTTTTTTATATAACTTTGGTTCTTCATTTAATGACTCATTGATTTCTAAATTTTAATAACTTGCTGCAATAGGCATGTAACAACCACTACTTTATTATTTGAAATTCTTCTTCCACTTTTTAGAACTTGTAGCTCCTTTTTGATAATTATTACTAGCATTGCTACTATTAATAATGAAGCAAATTTTGTTAGCATTGAATTATTTTTAATTTAATAATTTTGTATACCTCAAGTTTTTTTTATTTCTTGTCCCTCTTTTAAGGGCTAATTCATTAATAAATTTGTTAATTCTGACAAATATGTAAATTCTCAAAATAATTAATTATTTAATAAGATAATTCATTCGTACCTTTTAGGGTGTTCCAAAATTTTCCTTTATTAGAATTTTATCCAAAAAGTTTATAATAGGCAGGAATATTTTGTTTGCATTTCATCTTCATTTTTCAAGTAACTTTTTTTTTCTAAGTATGTGCTAGGAGTTGGCTATAAGAATTTCTTATTCATCAATTTCTTAGGTTCCCTTAAACCAAATTTTAATTAGTTTCTCATCATAGATCAAATAGCTTTGTACTTTCATAATATTTGTATGATATGCCACCCCATGGGTAGGATTTGTCACATATTTCATCAATAATGAAATGTGGAACACATTGTTTCATCTATTCAATGAAAATGGTAAAGAAATCTTGTAAGAAACTTTGTTAGACCTTTTAATGATTTGGAAGGGACCAATATATCTTGGTTTCAACTTTCCTACCTCACTAAGTTTGGTGACTCCTTCCATGAGACTCCAATAAGAACAAGAACTTTCAAAATTTCATCTTCTTGTGTTTGGAATCATAATGTTTTCTTTAATGATCTTGTGCCTTTTTATTCTTATCTTTAATAAATTGCACCTTTTTTGTGATCTCTGATATGATGTCGATCTTACTAGTGCCTTCCCATATTCATCGTATTAGCGTAATGCAAATTGGCACTTTCTCTCATTGAGTGCTTCAAATCAAGTCAATAGTCATTGTTATATGCAAATTTTATTAATGGTAAGTGTGTGTCCTAACTAACACCAAAACTAGATGTCTCTGACTTGAGCTCATCATTCAAAGTCATGCAAGTTTATTTGGTCTAAGCATTTATCTAGGAATGGAATACTATACGAAATTTTAGTTGAGTCTCAAAGGCAATCTATACTATACTCTAGAAGTGAGTTGTGAATTTTGAGTCATGATCAAATATAATGTACGCCACATAGTCTTACTTTTTTATCAACATAGATTCGGGTTAACTTCTCTAACATCTATGTTATTTTAGTAGATAAGACATCGGCCAGCATAAGAAGTTTATATTTTTTAGATAACATTTTAGCATTGGTTAAGTAAGGAGAGAAGGAAATACTTCTTAATACAAATGTTAACTTTTCTATTGATACCATCAATGGTGTATGTAGTTAGGTAAGCATTAAGGGAATCTTTAGTTAAGGATTTTGGACCCTTTTAACAGTTTTATTAAAAAATAAGAAAAGCTTGAGTCTTTAGCAAGGGAAAGAAAGTTGGCTTAGCAAGAATTTAAGTGAGGAAAATATTGGTGAGGTTGTTACAATTTTGTTGGGTTTGGTCTTGAGTCGATTAATGTGGTGATGTGGAGTTTAGAATTTTGTTTGAGTGTGATTGAGCTGTGAGGTGGAGTAAAGAAGAAGGTAAGGCCAAATAGGGGGTTAGAGTTGCAAGAGGAAGAAGAAGAAGGTTTATGTGAGCCTTTGGATTAAAACGAGTCTTCATGATTGACATGAATTATGATAGGGCAATTAGTTTAGCCATAAGGTAAGGACAGTGAGGGTTGTGAAAAGAGTGACAAGGGTTGATTTCATACTCTTTTAAAAGGGGTGTACTTTACTAATCACAAAGGTCTTCAAGGTTTATAATTTGAATACATAAAGAAACTTCTTATTTCATTCCAATACAAATTTATACACAAAGAAACTATGGAATAATTAAGAAATGGAACCGCCCAATGAAAGTGGTTCTCACACTTGATTTTTTCTCCAAAACCATGAGTGTAACAAAAATCCAAATCATCAAAATATTAAAGAATACTTATAATAGACAACATAACAAGATGCAAAATGATAATATATTAATAATCTAAAAATTTTTCTCATCCACAAAATTGAAATACAAATAAAATATCCAAAAAAATCAATGAACCTCATGATTCAAACCAAATCTTTGGCAACACCTTGAATGACAACAAAAGTCCAATAGAAAAGTATGACAAAGAACTACTAAGTCTAATATAATAATTTAATGCAGTCTTACAACCAACAAAATATGATTGATGAAAAATAAATAACAAATGTACTATTGATAATTATGAAATATAAAATGATGAATCATTCAACTGTTAAACTAACTCTGATAATCTCTAACTCAACTCTTACTCAACATCTAGCTCTCTAATCCTATAAAAATATAAGGTGCTGAGTTGGGAGACTTAATAAGAACCCTTGGGCTATACTATAAATTCAACATGTAGTAGCTAAGAAGTATGTATATAATAATTAAGTAAATCATGTAAATAAATAACATAAATTCTTAAATATCATTAAGATATTATCATTTACTTATTAAGTTAATATATATTCTTATAATGTAACTAACTAGATGCTTAATGTCTTTTTCCTAATCCAATAGATGCTGCTATCAAAGAGAATCATGATAAGACTTCACACTCTTATCACATCATATAATCTAACACTAAAGGTGATGTTGATCACATGGGCCAAAGAATCCTTAACAACCACATGTGCTCCCTAACACAATATAACACATCATGTGTTTCTTTACATGACTAAATATGCAATTATTCTCTCTATAATTATTCAAACAATGGCTTCTAAACAGTCGTAGAGATTATTTTTTGCTACAATATTTGGAATTCATCTTATAAGCTCAATAATCCTCATATAACTATTACCTTTAGCCTAAAGAAGTAGAGTAACTCACTTTCTTATCTCCTAAGTATGCATGATAAAGGGTCCATTACATTTGATCCTCACCTAATAATAGTCATATCCTTAGCTAGCATCTAGCTAACTCTTATCCCTCACCACTTGGAGTTCTTAGATTACCTTAATTTTAATCTAACATTTATCGAGTCCTCATCATACAAAATAACCAAATAAGTTAAGTTTCCCTTAAACTTAAATCCACTATCTGATTCTTCATTTTCTTTACTAAGTCAATCTATAGTTTCAACACTAAATCATATTATAATTACCTAAGGTTACTATCATCTAAATATCTTAGCTTACTATCATCTAAATATCTTAAGTTACAACTAAACTTTAAATTAGTTATTTGGAATATCTTAGCCTATTTGGTTGTACTTAATCCACTTCTAATTTCAACTAGGATCTTATCTATCTATGTTATCTAAAATGTTCTTATAGTATGGCCTTTTACCTTTAAGTTTAATGTAGTTGGTTTCTAATGCACTTTTGTCTAGGTTTACACAAAATTTGCTATTGACCCTTATGTCATCTATGCAACCCTAAGTCACAAATTAGGCCTCTTATGAGCCATCACACATTCCTCAAATTAACTTCTAGGTTGTCATTGCATGGCTTAAGAGCCTAATTAGGGTCACTTATGGCCTTACCCAAAAACCTTGATCAATCAAAGGGTTTAGCCAAAATTCTTACCTGATTGTTTCATTGGCTAAACCTAGCTCATATCTATGTCTTATTCCAAGATCTCCTACCTTCTTTCAAGGTCTTTTTTTAGATCTTACCTATCAAACATTTATTCACAATGTCCATAAAGGTTCACCAATAACATTATCTCAGTTTATCTCCAAGGCCTTTTATTATGGGTTCCTTTCTTATGAATTATTCTTAAATCATTAAGCCCAATTTTAAGGTTGGGCTTATTTTACATAATATTGTTTAAGAACCTCAAATTTAATTTTTATAATCCTATTAGTAAGTAACTATGAGGCCTGAAAGTCTAATCTCATCCTTAATATTGCTAGTCATAATCAATCTCTTTACTCATCAACAATATTTCCACCCAACTTAACTTTCTTTTAAGGATTCAAATTTATTCCATCAAATATTCTATTCAAAAAACTGATGTCCTTAAACAACTTAGAAGCTATCTAAGTTCTCTTAAGGGTTGAATCCATGCCTTCCATGACCCAACCAAGCTATGGCTCAATGCTTTCCATGCATACCAAAGGTAAAGGAATACTTAGATGCAATAATCCATAGGGCTTTAACTATATCTCCATGTTCCAATTAATGGTTCATCTCCTAAGATAAGGTTCAAATTATTTATATAATATTTGGAATACTTTTATGCATGGTTTTGTAATACAAATGTATATTCATATCATATCATGAAGTGAAATAACATGTATCATCTTGCTTAGTCGAGACTTCTTCTTTCTTATGATTTAATACCTAGAAAAGGGTCTAAATGCAAGCATGAAATTTACGTTACAGCAAAATTCAATACAAAAGCAATCATGTCTTGGATATCAGAGCCATCCTCATAAAAGTTTTCCTTCTGAGGTTTGTAATCTTTTATTAGTATAATCATACCAAACAATGCATATAACATATTCATTTAGACCATCAAATATGGCACTAAACTTGACACACTTTGTGATAATTTCTTGGTTAGAGTTAGTTTGAATCCACAAATAAACATTCCAACTCCACATTCCCCATATTTCAATAAACAAAGCCAAACATGCAAGCATATGAATGTGAATTTCATTGGCATTAATAATTTAGTTAATATCACACATTCATCCATGGTTTCTTTAGAAAACTTGCACAAGAAAAGAATGATAAAGACCCATTAAATATGCTAAATAAATTCCTTTTAGTCATTGGTATAAGAGGTTTTTCCATTCTAAGCAAGGTTAATAAAAGAAGAATGGCTTAAATTTTATCAAAATCATTTTTCAAGGGTTCCAAATGAAATTTAATAAGATAATTCTTTTTCATTCATCATTTGATCATAGCTAAATTTATTTTATGTACTCAATGGTATTCTTTCTTAGAAGCTTATGTAGAGGACTTCTTTTTGATTAGATTTTGTTTTCTTTTAAATCTTGAATCATCCTTTTTCACTACTCACTTTCTTTCTTTCTTTCTTAGTATTCTGTTAGCTGGCCATAAAAACTCTCCTTTTTTTGGGTATTTTTTTCTAAAACCCTTAAAAACATGTCTTAAGGCGATAGTGCCTTAATCTAAGGGTTTGCTTAAGAAAACTTGCCAAGTGTTGGTTTAAGCAATGGTTCACCCACCTTAGGTTAAACCTCTTCTAAGTAACCTCATTTGGCCATCCTTATCTAGCACCTAAAATTTAATGATATGTGTGGGAATATTGCTAAGAGGTAATGAAACATTTTATCCCTCTTTCTTATTTCTATTACTTAAAATATTCATACATGCATCATACAATTTTGTTTTTTAATTCTCTTATATTCATCCACCAATTAACTCCTAATTTTAGGAATTCTTTTAATATCTTTATTTTGCATTCATGGTTAGCTAAAAAATAAAGAATAAATTTAAGAATAAAAATAAAGTTATAAGTTTATTTTTAAATCATTGAACATAATTCTATCAAGGTTTGTGTGGTGCAACTTAAGTCTTGACTTTCAATAATGCCTTTCAATTCTAGGATTTTAACTTCAAAATTTAATTTAACAATATTCAAAATTTAAATATATTAAATTCAAATTTTAAATTTTAAATCATAAGGAAACACGTATCTTGATTAATTAAATTATAATAATATGGTCAACAATGCTAGCTGTAACATTGGTGATTATAGGAAGTCCTCATTGATATGTGGCACCTCTAAGAGGTCATGTCTGGAATAAGTTTTCCTATAAAGGTAGTTTCTAGATGTGAAATTTCTACTTTGTTGTTTTTTAAAGGAAGCTCCTTTATTTTATCCAAATGAAATGTATCTTGAGAAAACCTTTATGACTCATAATAACTAACTAACAACCTATTTAACTAATAAAAGCAAACTAAATCCTTAACACTCAACTATTCTACTAAATTTAATACATGAAACAAAATGCAAGTTGTTGATTCATTAAGTTTTTGTGGCATTTCAAATCTAAAAAAAACTCTAGAGTGCAAAGGATTGGATATGGAAGGTAATGGATAGGTGACACAAAGCCATCCAAAAATTAGTGACAAACTTGATGGTGGAAAGCCAATCTCAAGGGAATGCTTGGTGGCAATGGTATGCACCCATCTTAACATGAGTAATTTAAATTAGCATTGTTGTTTTGTTTACTCTAATGGAGGGTTTGGGAGCACTCTTTTCCCCTAACCATTACTTTGTTAAGAGTTTGGGTGGACAAGTTGATCATTCCCTTATTCAAATCAAATCAACAACTCTAAAACGAGAATTGATAATAATATTCAATGAAGAGAAAGTTAAGAAAATGGTTTCCCTTTTTAAGCTTACTTTGATTAGGAATTTTTGTATGGAATTCTTAGTATGGTTGTCAAATAGAAGGGTTTTAACAAAATTGGATTCCAAAATGAGGTTAAAGTGGGATCCTTAGACAACAAGTAGGTTTTAATTCTATTTCAAAAGGAAGAGTATCTCTTCATATGTTGGCTTACCATTATTGGAATGTGGTAGTTTTTCAAATAAGAATATTCAAGTGGAATCCAAATTTCCAGCTTAACATGGAGCTATCTTGGGCTCTAATCTAGGTATCCTTTGAGCACTGACTAGTTCAATTTTTTTAACAAAGTGACCCTATACTTCTTAGCTTCAACAAATAGTAACCCTCAAAAAAGTGGACTTTACAACTTTAAACATGACTCAATCAAGTGTGGCTAGAGTTTGTCTAGAAGTGTATTTAGCTAAAGAATTTCTTAACCAAACTAGGATTACAAAAAAGACAACAATTAGAATTTCCTAACCCAATTAAATCTCCATCTTCACTCTCAAGGAAGACCAACCTCCATGTGACTCTTATGCAAGCTCATAAAGTTTTCTCAAGTAGTCTTGTTGGTACAAATAACACATCAAATGGGCATTAAATCAATGAAATGTGTGGTCTCAACTCAACTAAAATGGACAAACAAACAAATTTAAACAAGGTATCAGATGACTACACTACCCTTACAAAGATTCATAGGAAGGATAATCATGGAGGTTCTATGTCTAATTTAGAAGTATCATAGGAAAGTTTTCAAATGAGCCTCCATATTTAAACTCTTAGGGATTTCAACAAGGTGTTTCTTAAATGAGAAATAAATGTTAGATTAATGTAGTTGAAAATGATGAGTTTATCCCTATTCAAATTAGGTTATCCAAATGAAGTGTCAAATGAGTCCAAAAGAGGCATGACATAGTCAAGCTCCTTACAAAATGTAAATCAAATAACCATTAGTGGATAATACCTTTATTTGGAACATAAGAGGAGAAATAAATAGGAGATCAATCTCTTTCCTTAAACACTTAATTATATCAAAAAATAATAGTATATTTACTTTTATGGAACTAATGTGACACATTAAATAGCTATCTAGTGGAGCTAACTTATTGGGATTTGAACAATATTTTGGTAATTCATCTAACAAGATTTGGGTTCTTTGAGATGGAGGCATTCAAAATCAAAGATTGTATGACAATGAGTAATCAATTTATTTTCTCATAGAAAAATCAAGAAGTCAAATGCTGGCCTATTGTACATTTATTTATGCTAAATGTGCAAGGTTAGAAAGAAATACATGATGGAACAAATTAACCCAAACTGTGATAGAATTTAAAGGACCATGGATTATAAGAGTGTACTTTAATATTTGTTTTCCTTTGTGGTTGAGTATAAAAACCATTCCTACCTTAAGTTAGTTGCAATATATGAATTTAATGATTGTATTAACTAATTTAGACTATGAGATCAACCTTGATTTCTTCGACTTTCACATGGGATAGAATAAGAAAAGAAACATGTGTTGGACAAGGATAGATAGATTTTTAATAAATAAAGACTAGATATACTCCTTATTAGCTATTGTATAAAAATATGTAGAGCAAACTCTATTCAAACACCATTACTACAAATTTCCAAAACTTCTACATCTATCCCAAAAAAATTTAAATATTAAAGCATGTAGTCAAAGCACCCAACATTTTATACCATTGTGGCAAACAACTAGTCAATTCCAACACACATTTTTTGCTTGCTAGATTTGGTTTTTAAACTTAAAAGGTTGAAAGATTATCTTAAATAGTGGAATAAATACTCATTTGGAAATATATTTCTATCAATTTGAAAGGTTGAAGAAGTGTTCAAAGCTAAGGAGATGTAATTTCAATAAATTCAATTGTGGACAATAGAATTGAACTCAAGGAAAATGATCAATTAATGGAGGGAACTTTACAAGGAGGAAATTTATTGGAGATAGATGGCTAGTACTAGATGGCTCAAAGATGGAAATAGGAATAAAACATTTTTTCATGCTTTAGTAAAGGATAAAAAGAAAAAGATCAACATTAGCTACATTAAAGATTTCAATGGAAAAATGATTAGCCAAGAAGAGGAAATACAATGATAAAGTAGTACAACATTTCCAAACATTGCTCTCTTCTAACAAGAAATTATGGATGAGGAATTATATGACAACATACCAATTATGTTATTTGATTAAGATAATGGATGGCTATTGAGAGATGTTATAGTGGAGGAGATTAATACAAAAATATTTCAAATGGACAAAGGTAGTGCATTAGAACTAGATGGGTTCAATGTTCATTTTTTACACTCAATGCTGGGATATCATTACATAGAATGTGTTATGTGTCACCAAGGATTTCGTAGAAGGGAATTCTATCCTTAAAGGTATTACAAGTAGAAATCTATTGCTAATTACAAAGGCTAAAACTTCTAAATCATTTAAAGATTTTAAGCCCATTGGCCTATACAATTTCACCAATCATTTAAAGTCTAGAATGATTCTTCAAAATTCTAGATGCCTAATCAAGGTTTTAAGTATTTTGAAACAATTATAGAAACAAAGTTTTTAACTAGCCTCTAAATGCACTTACTATCATAATAAGGACTCTTTAGACTTTGATTTTTCTCTTTGATATATGACAAAGAAGTGATGGACTCTTTTTCCATTACATTGGAAATTTAAGAAGGGAAATTGAATAAATTTCATAATTTACTTAATAGATGGTGGTAATAGGTTAATGGGAACATAATAATGCATGAAGTCCTTTAGATCTTACTTTTGTTGATGTATTTGGAAAGTAAGATATCTTAAAGTTTATGAGAAAATTAAACAATTAGATAAGTGATTATCAATAATTTCATTAGTAATTGTTTGAACATATTCAAATGTTATCTTTGTACTCAAGTTTCTCAAGAGTCATGGTCTTAGCTACTTTAGGCTAGTCCCACTAGTTAGCTAAATGCGATTAGGACTTGCAAGTTAGTTAATTAGAACTTGTCACCTTTTAACAAAGTGAAGCTCAATGTTTACATGTTACAAGAAGGAAAAGTCTAAAGTTGGTGGAATAATTTGAGTTTGCAAAGGTAATATAATAAATGTTTCTTCAATTTTAGTTGATAAATGCTTTACTATGGAAGACATTATGTTTGCTATTATTAAAGGAATAACAATATGTAAGAGGCATAACATTCCTATGGTTATGATTAGATTAGATTGCATCACAATATTAGAAATGATCCAAGGACTTAAAAATCTCATTGAAAGTTAGTTGAAGACATTCAACAATTCAAGAAAACAGTTGTAGCAATTATGATGGATTGGTAGTTCATTTATAAAGAGGGTAACAAAGTAGCCAAAACACTTACAAAAATGGCTAATTAATTAAACAATACATAGACATAAGATTGTTATAGTATTCCATCACATTTTAGAGCCATAATGTATATGGATATGGTTCACTTACCTTACATTTGTATAGCATACAAGGTTCAAGTCTATTGTTTTTAGGCCAACATTGATATGATGATGAATTTTTAAGGTTTCATTGATATGATGATGAATTTTTAAGAAGTAGGATCTTCACTACTCATATTTTGTATCCAATGACACTATGTGATTTTCCAACCCTACTTATTAGACAAATATTTTCATATACAACAAAGATGGCATGACCAGACTGATATGCCATCATAATCAAAATCATCATCAAACTCTTATGACCACCTTTTAGGGACTAGTGCTTTCACATTCCATTGTTGATTGACTAAAAATGATAATAAAAAACCTTAAGTGTAATATTTGATTAATAGTACTTTACAGATCTAACATAAATGAGAACAACTTCCATTGGCACATTGTCGCACTACATTTTTGTAAACATCTCTATATGATGGATGATCCTTCTACATGAAGCAACTTATAAGCTGATGTTATGTTACTCTTTGCATTTTATAATACACAAGTACTCTTTACAAACCAAAAAATCAAAATGTGTAGAAGTTTAACTAAGCCCCTAACTTAGCCAAACAATGGCATTTGTTACTATATTTTGGCCCATTACAATGCCTTGTTCTAAGTAGTTTTCGTTGACCTATGCACTATTTGATGATGCTTATGCACAATCTAATAGTTTGGTCCTATTATAAACATTATTGAAGCATATTCTATAAAAGGCTCTTTAGTTGATGGTAAGCGTTATTATCTAGGTAGCTAGTACTATGTTCACGTCTGATGTTCTTTCTACATCACTTCACCATGATCACACATAAGCATTTTAATTTTTTAATCATATTTATTTTCAATTTCTAATTTGGAAATCTTAACTTTTTCTTTAATATAACATTTTTGGAAGTATATTGTTGTGAACCTTGAATAATCATTAATAAAACTGATATTATATCATTTACCACTACTATTCATAATGATTTTATTATCAATGAAATAAAAATGAATTAAACCAAGTAGCTTAGTTTATATCCTTTGTACATTAATCTAAATGACTTTTTAAGTTTCTTTGTTTCTAGAAAAATAAGACATTTATCACAATAGCAAAACTTAAGAATTTTTTAAATTACCAATCTTATGCATTTTCATTATATGTGAAAAACTAATATAAAAAAGATTTTGATGCCATATATCAATGCAATGACGCAAAGAATCAGATGAATTTGCTTTGCATCCATATTTTCATGTGTGTTTAACAAAAAAGCCATTATTAAATTAAATCTTTAACACAAAAAAACCATTCGTAGTGAGTATGACTTTGTTCTTGTTAAATGTGAACACTTACTTTCCCAATGATATAAATAGACACCTAGTTCCAAAAACAACTTTGATAAGTATAGGATATTAGTTAAATAAAATGTCATTCAAGAACTCAACTTCAATGTAATTGTTCCTTAGCAATAAGAGATGTAGGTTAAGAATCTCTATCATTTTCTTCCTCTATAAGTGTAAGGATGAAAACATCTTTGTTTCCATGGTTATGTCTGATAACTCCACAACTTATAGCACAAAAATTATATTTTCCTCTAAGCTGATTGCTACGATAACATCTTAAATTTGGTTTTTTAATGGTTTATCATGATTGCCAACTCTCTTCTTATATCCATAACAATAAGCATGATGACAAGATTTATTTCAAAAAATCATATTTCTTTGGCCTTTTCAATCCTAAGTAGTATCATATTTTCATTTGGGTTTCTTGTCACACCTATCCTTTTATGAAAATAGTTTTTTATTTTTTTTTAAATCTTTGAGTGCAACACAACCTATGCACAAGCCAATATACTCAGTTAACAACTTCCAATCTTTGTACCTGATGCTCAAATTAAGAGTTGTGATTCCTTAAGCTGATTATGAAGCTCTTGGTGTAAAGACTCAAATGGACCTTATTCTTCTAACAGATTGTCATGTAATTCATGTAATTGAAGGGGTTTGTTAAGAATCTTAATTGGGATTCTACAAGGTATATGCTATACAAATTAGTAGTAGTAATATATATTTAACAGTCTAGCATAAAGTAAAATGTAACTAAGAAGCATGTATATATAAACTATGATGTCATAAAATGAGCTTCAATCAAGAAAACTAACCAAATATGTAACTTGGACTACTACCATAATAAAATTATAGTGATCACTTGCCTTATGTATAACATTAACAATCTTAACTCATGATTAACTATCAAGCCTTCTCTAAGGTTTTAAAATCTCATGCCTATGTGATGTAGTTAACCTAGGTGACCATAATCTAACTAATAATCTAGCACTCCCTTCATGCATCTAGGAGTCCAAACTTCATATCCAATACTCTTTAATATCAAGGAAGCCAATCACATAATCTAATGCTCCATTAAGACTAAACCAAAAGTTTCTTATGCCTTAACAAAAATTTAATATGCTCTTTGTAGCATAACCCTAGACTGACCCTAGGTCTAAAACCACTTATCAAGAATTTGACCTAGGTTTAGCCTATCAACTTACCTCTCTAAGGTTATCCTCTGGTTTCCTCAAAAACCTTCTCTTATCTAAGGTTATTTAGCTACATAGATTGCTCACTTATGTTTAGCTCTTAAGCTTAACATGTATCTGTGCTTCTCTCTATGTTTGTTTTCTTAAGTTGCTTCTTTGCTTGAGCTTTCAATCAAAGTCCAAACCTAGCTAAATCCTAGGTTCCATATACATACCTAACTCTTTTCTCTAATTAAAGTATGAGCCTATGTTCTATTTTAGTCTTGAATTTGAGCCATTTCATCCAAAACCTAAGTTCACATGTGTTCCACTAAGGATAACAAGAGAAACCAATAGCCTCTCTTGACCCATTCTTAGCCCCATACTACAATCTTAGGTTTTCAACCTTTTCCTAAATGTCTTAAAGTTGTAACTTATGGTTTTACCATTAATCCAAAGTTATTCCCAAGGTTTAGTCAAGACCTATCAAAACCACTTTGCCCTTTGCCATGCCCTTAACACCTCTCTTAATACCATATTAAACCCCTCTCTCTACCATATCCTGCATCTAGAATCTCACCCAAGGATCCCTATAATCTAAGGTGTATTTTAAAAATATACTTAAGGTGGAAGGACTCACAAAGTGCTTTGAGTTCTTTGGCTTAACTCTAGTCTTGTACTAAGCATTACACATGCTATAATCAAACCTTATGCACCTTCAAAAACTAAAATGGGAGACTTTCACTATCCTTTTCTTATGGTTTATCCAATAGCCTTCACCTTTGACCTCTCATTCTAATGCTACTCATTGCTTTATCTAACGATGGACTTCAAATCCTTAAGATACCTAAGAGTCTCAACCTTCCCTTAAACCTATATCTAAGGATACCCAAAGATTTTAACTTAACCCTAGATCTATTTTGTAGGTGACCTAAACCACCATAATCTAAAGTCAAGACCATCAAACCTCAAGCATGGATAATTGAAATCTTTAGATATCATAGATGTTATCTAAAGTCCTTGACATATCTCCTCAACTCTTCTGAAGTTTTTGGTCATGCCTTGTCACCAAGAACTAAGGCTTTCTTGAGGCTAATAGCTTCTCTTAGATGAATGATTATTATCATGGGCTATTATGGGAAAAAGAGGAAGATGAAATCATCTAAGCATAGATTTAGGAATTATTTATGTTAACATGATAACGCATGTCATGTCATAACATGGATTCAATCAAAGAAAAACATGAGATAATGTCATCACTTGATAGGTCTTCTAATTAATTATGTTCTAACATGGTAGACATTATGTTATCAGTATGTGGACTTGATTATAACAAAACACCAGTTCATATCATTACTTGATAGATCTAGTTTTTTCATGAGTAATGTAAATACAATAATCATCTTAATAAAAACCTAAAATTAAATCATGACACAATATTTTAATACTAGGATTTAAACCTACATAAATATGTAATTCAAGTGTAGATTTTTTATGTTCATCTAACCTGGATCTTAGACTTCACCAATGTTTACACCTCTTTCTTTTCTCCCCAAGCTCTTTGAATCCATCTTCTTCCTAGCTTGCTTATGGCTTTGACCTCTTTGTTTTCCCTAAGAATACCACTCCTTATCTTCTTTTAAGGTTGGCTAAAAAAATCACCTAAAAATGGGATGACTAAAGGAGATTTTAGTTAGACATATGGCTTGCTTAATCTTCTTCCTAAAATCTAAGTGCCAAAGGGAATATTTAAATTTTAAATCTTACTTTTGCCACTCATTTCTTAGCATTTTGGTGCTTAAGAGAAATTCATGGCAAACGAAAGCCCCATCTCACATTTTGGAAGGATAAGTAAGTGTAAAGTTAATCTTAGCACTTATTTCAACCATTGAACTCCAAAAATCATGGGTTGATGGTTGGACTTTTCCTAAAATAAAGATCACATCCAAACCAAGCTTTAATCCCTACCTCCTTGACATTTAAACCACCACAAAGAGAATCATCCTACATAATGTACACTTTGACTCATGTCTTTGACATTTAACACCCAAGACAAAATCAAATAATTTAACAATACGTAAATAACTAGACTAGTATGAAAATGACATACCTTGGGTCAACCTAGAGCTTGGAAAAATCTGATTTGGGCTAACTAGCCTATGGGAGAATAACATTCTCCCCACATTAACTAGCTCAAAATCTAAACTAAAACTCCACCATTTTGTGATGACATCACTCTCCAACTCTTAGGTAGCCTTTTGTTTTTTTTATTAGTCCAATGTGACTCTAACTATGGGCAAGCTCCTATTCCTCTATGACCTAGTACTCTACTCCAAAATATAGATTAAGTGCTAAAGCTAAGAGGCATTTGGTTATAGTTGAAATGCCTCTAGGACTTTTTGAAGAATATGTGATAGGATTGAGACATACATCTTTAGATTAGTAATGTAGATGACGTCATGAATCATCATGAAAGCCTCTAATTATTGAAGTTGGTAGACCATTATCTCAAAAACCCTACACAATTGGGCATGACTTGGCATACTTTGATCTTAGCTTTGAAGGTCTCCAAAATCAGAACAATACTTCCATTAGATTGAAATTAAGAAAGATCAAATCTCCTATAACAAAGTTTACTAATTGATACTTATTGTCAAAATATTTCATTTGATTGTCTTAAATAACATACAACCTCTCATATAGTCTAACAATCTCCTCTATATTCTCCTCATTGATATAAGGTCCAAACATCTACTAGGCTTACCATAACTTCAACATAATGGAGATATAGCACACCACTTATATCATGGCTTATATAATGTCATACCAATTACTGACTAATAATATGGTTAACAAACTCTATGGATGGAAACTACTTGTACATATCAGTGGAGTATGATTACATGTACAATAGATCCTCTGATGCCAAGAACATCCTCTCTAGCTTGTCATTAATTTGAGGATGAAAACTTATATTAAACTACAGAGTGGCCCCTAGATCCTGATGCAATTGATTCTAGATTTATGAGGTGAACTTTGTGTCGATTAGAAAGAAATACTCTAGGTACTCCATGCATTTGAAAAATTTCTTATACATGTAAATCTGCTAACTTGTCAACTGAATCCATATTGCTAATATCAAGAAAGTGGCAATTTGGTCAATCAATCCATGATAACATAGATAACATCATACCCCTTCCTAGTCCTTGGTATTCTTGAGGCAAAATCTATAGTGATCTCATTCCATGTCCACTCTAGTATTACTAGATTATGAATTAAATCTTTAGGCTTCTAATGCTTTGCTTTCATTTGGTAATAAACCATGCACTTTGAATCTACTAAGCCACATCCTTCTTTATGCCTGTTAACCAAAAGATTATTTTAATGTTACTAAACATTTTTGTCTCTCTTAGGTCAATTTCTAATCTATAATCATGAGCCTCTCTTAGTAACCTCTCTTTGAATTCTTGGTGTTATGAGATACACCATTTATCTTGGTAAGTTAAGATATTATCTCTTAATGAAAAATCTTTAGACTTTTCTCTGCTAATGTCTAATAAACTCTCCCTATAGCTTTCGGGCCTTGTACTAAATTTCCTTATCTCATCCAACCTATTAGCAAGAATGTCAAGTGCTCCAATCCAAGGCATTAAGTCTATACTACTGATAAAGATAGAACCCTATAGACACCCATTACTACCTCTCTAAAATCTCTTCACAAGAATAAACTTTAGAGTTGTGCCTTAACTCAAGCACCAACCACTACATTTTGCTTTCCTTAATGGTACTTATTATTTAGATCATAGTCATTGATAAGCTCCAACCATCATTGTTCCCTCAAGTTGAGCTCCCTTTGAGTGAAAATGTACTAAAGGATTGCATGATCAATAAAAAGCTGTATTTGATCCTCTATACATGTCATGTGACCAAACCTTAAGGGTGAACATGCTTGTGAATCCTAGGCCATACATCAAGTAAGTTGCACTCATGCATGCACAGCTATTTAGATTTCTAGGATACTACCTATATATATTGTACATATGAATTGCACCTAAACATATAAGTGATACATTAGTAGAAATTAGGTGGGGCCTACTTTAGATTGTAAAAGCTAAGACTAAAGATAAAATGAACCTATCCTTCAATTCATGAAAACTCTACTCGCATTGATTTGATCAAGAAAAAAGCAAATCCTTCTTTGTCAACTGAGCAAAAGTCGCAATAATCTAAGAGAAGTTTAGCATAAATGTGTGGTAGTAACCCACAAGTCACATAAAACTATGGATTTTTTACATGGAAGCTAACCTCCTATACTAGGTAATTGAATGAATCTTATTAAGGTCTATTAAGACTCATTTAAAACTAAAAGTGTGCTCTAGTTACACTACTTGATCTAATTAAAAGGAGAACCTAGAAAACCTTGATAAAGTTTCTTTCTCCTAAGAAACTCCAAAATTATTAGAAGTTACTCTATATGCTTAGCTCTACTTTGGGAATACTCTAATATGTCATCAATTAACAAATGACAAAGTGGATGAGATATGGTTGGATGGTATGATATAAGAGATTCATGAATATCATAGTTGCATTTGATAGTCCAAAGTTGTAGTTCTATGAACGTATAATGCTTGTACTGATTATAAAATATTGTCTTTCATCTAAATCTCATGATATCCTAAACAAAACTATGTTTTTAAGAAGGCTATAGTAGCTTGAAGGTAATCAAGGAAGTCATCAATCTATGACAAGGAATACCAATTCTTAATTATGATCTTATTAAGCTCTTAGTAATCTACTCACAAGCATACATTATCATCCCTCTTAACAATGACAATAGATGCAACCCAAAGATAGGCATTGAATTATATTATGAATTTATTCATCAAATCCTACAACTAAACCCTTTACTTCTATAATTTTATTCGAGCCATCTAATAAGGTGCACTTCTAATAAGGGTAGCTCTCAATTCTATGTCAATTAAAAACTTGACCTCATGCTTGAAAGGAAAAAATGCCAATATTGTAGGATAACATTTGGGTATCCCTATAGAATTAGAATGCTCTACAAGATATGGTCTCATATTACTTAATGCCACAAATGTTTGCACCCCAAACAATCCCTTCAAACAAAAATTGAATCCTAGACCTCCAGAATCATAAGAAATATTATGTTGACTTCAAAGTAAACCATATCAAAAGAGTTTGCTTCCTTGTTGATAGCCTTCCTTTTCCATCAGTTCATCACCTCCCTTATCTGATTCATCCAATCCATTCTTATAATAATCAAAGTTGACTATAGTTACCTAGATAAGCTTAGTCTCAAAGCTCTAGCAATGAATAACTATATCTCCCTAACCTTTGTACTTAGTAAGAATCTCCTTACTTGAAGATAACTTCATAATTAATTATGGTTGTAGCTAGACTTTAACACCCTTGATCCTTTCCCAACCAAGTTTAGATATAAAGGAATGCAACACACTGGTATCAATGAGGATAATGAAAGTAACTCCAACAAATAATATCATATTGCTAAACACATTTAGAGCCTCTATTATTTCTATGTGTGTAAGAACATAGATACAAAATTACCCACTTGGAACACCGCTTGCCTTACCAGCACCTCTAATTCTCATCTATATGGTAATTGGCTCTCTTTTGGTTAATCTTTTAGCCAACAATGCAAACATTCTCCCTAAAATGCAAGTATGATCATGTCTCCTGCCAGAATAACAACACCACGACACCTACTCCTTGTCTATTCCTTCTAGCACTCATTACTTGGCTATACTGGAATAGGTGTTGACTGATCATCATGATTAGATCTCCTTTTACCTCACATTTATCATGAAACTTACTAGACATCTTATTCCATAAAGCCTTAAGATACCTCCTTTTCTATCTAACCACTCTGAGAGCCTCAACAAAGTGCTCCACCTACTTTAAGAAACAAAGTGCTCCACCCACAAAGTCTTAATACTAAGTAATTTAAGAAACAATTATGTTCTTTTAAAGAGAAGGTCTTTATCTCTCACAAAATAATTCCCATTAGTACTTCTCAAAAGAAGAAGCTCTAATACAAAGCACAATAAGTAAATCTAGAGATATAATTAGCAACTATCATCTTCTTATGACTAAAATAATTAAGCTCCTTCTACATTTAGGCCTTAATAGTTTTGAGAACATATCCCTCTCTAGACATAGCCTACAAGTTGCTCCAAGACACCTCATTATTCAAGAAATCCCCAAACATAGCCTAGCATTGACCAACCTTCTATATTTAGTCAAACCCAACCATTTTGTAGACTTCTTTTTTAAAAAACTTAGATTTAGCATAACATATGCACTAGTCAATAAAGTTTTGTTATTATCATGAATGCAACATACAAAATGACCTTGCAAGTCTTTTCAAATGTCATTTTAAGCTCTCCTTTCCCACTATAAAAAAGTTGGATCATTTACTACATTAGATTTACGTAGTCTATGATCATTTCTAAATAACTAAGCCTAAAGAGTAACTATTCACAATGACACATCATTGAACTTGAATGATTGTCTCTTTGTTCTTTTATGAAGTGGAGTTAGTATAATTAATATCTTGCACCCATCATTGCTAGATAATTTACCCACCAAAGTGATCAAACATATATGTTCATGTATAAAATAGTTGATGCAACTAAACAAACTCATTAAACTCTTACAATCACCAAACCAAGAGTAGCACTTCATGCCTTCCAATGTGGTTTGGCCAAAAGATGATAATACAATTCCCATGGGCACATCATTATGATATGTTTTGTAAATGTTTATGTATGATGAGCAAACCTCCTGCATGTAACATTATATATAGCCATGTTGCCTTATACTTTTTGCATTTTATAATATCTAGCTAGCCTTTTTTTAAAAAATGATGCATTTATAGATATACATGGTTGCCACTTTCACTCTTAATGCTTGATATTCAAACTAGAAATCATAATCCGTTAGTCTTATCATCATGTTTGTGAATGTCACCTTGAATGACATAAAGATAGGATTAACTATATACAATCCTACTAAAAAATTATCATGTAACCCACATGCAATCGACAATGCCAATATATACCATAAAAAAATAATAAGAAACTTTGCATGAAATTAGCAACGAAGTACATTAAATGTTGGATCCAGCCATGATAACCAACAAATACATGTCATTGCTATAAGATTAACTTAAAGATTAACCAACACACATTAAGAATAAAAAAATGAGAAGATAAAGAAGAGAAACCTAACAAGGGAGAAGGGAGGTAGTGTACCAGTCTAAAGCAATACTAAGTTCATTTTATATGCTAGGTTCACATCCTCTTCATTGACAATAAGATGTGATACTTAGAAAAGGTTTAATAAACTAATATTATGATAAAGAAAATAATAAAGTATTGTTAATACTGTCATAAATTGAAAGTACCGAAAGACTTTAGTAAACCTTGTGAAAAACCTTGAGTAACAAAATAACTTGCATGTAAATGTAGTTCAAAACACTTAAGAAACTTGAATCACAATGAGTAAAGAAGGTACTGATAGGTGGACGTGGCAATTTGAGGAAACTGTAAGTAATGAAGCATAAGGGGTATACTGTAGTGTAGAAAAATGATGAAATAAAGGTAATCAACAAAGTAAAAGAAATGACAAATTGAAAGAAAACTAATATTTGGTGATGATGAGAAGGTAATATAATAGAGTTGAAGGTAAACTAGCAATGAAATTTCATTACTTGAGACTCACACCCTTTCTCCCAATACTAGAGTCCTAACAATTTAGCAAGATAAAGTTCTTATTATGATAAACCCTTAATAAGATGTAATGAGATAGTGAAAATTTTATTCATGAAAAGATCATAATTTTCATAGGCTAGGCCTTTCGTTTTTTAAAGACCCTATGAAAAGAATTAAAAATATAAAAAATTAAATTATAAAATTAGTGGTTAAAAGTTATTTCCAAACTACATTTTGAAAAGCTATCATTTTTATTTCAAATATCTACTTTATAAATAGCTATTACCAATGATGTGGTCAATATTATTCCCAAATAACTTTTTGAAAGCTATTATTTCAATTTAAAAGTTTTGTAGAAAGGTTTTTCTAAACAACTTTCAAAATAATAACATTTTTTTAGCACTAGTCTGTTTTGCAAAGGTTGTCATGGTTCGACATGTCACATATCACGTTGGTGTGTCCATGTGACAATGACAGTGTCACAATAAATCAAGGTCAACAAGTTGTGGGTTGAATCTTGGTTGGTGTCTATGGATCCCCTTTGTAGGTTTGCATGGCGTTGGTGGTGCTACAAGTTAGATATGATTTGGCATGTCATAGCTCAAGTGGGCTAATTAGGCATCGATGGAACTGGGTGCATTCACTGGTCACTTGAACTATGCTGTTATCTGGTCGATCGAGCACATGAGGTGGCACAATGGATCTAGGTGCATTCATAAATCTCAGGAACCCACAATTTGGATTGGACTCAAAAGAACCTTTTATCGATGTACTTTAGTTTAAACACAGTCTGGGTCAGCCATTAGGTTGGGTCAGGCCAACGAGGAGTGTTGGAGGGGTGGTGATGGAAGAGCAAGCAACAATGGGCCTAATGGGCCAATTTTGGATCCTTTTTATTGCTAATAAAAATTTTGGGACGAAAATATGATTTTGGGATCTGTATTAGCTTTCTAAATAAAGAATTGATACCTTGATTATCTAAAAGTGCTTTGGCATGTCTAACTGGCTCCTAAGTGTTAAACATCCTAACAAAGGTCATTTTCAATTCTCTCAGAGTAAGAAAAACCCATCTCTATTAAGTTAAACACTCTAAATAAACTCTTCTAAGTCTCCAATGCCTCTAAGTTTAGTCATTATAACTCTTTCTCTGTGATCCAAGTATCCTTGATGGCTGATTAGCCTTTACAATGAACACAATATCTCTGATAACTTCAATTTCTAGTTAGTATAGTTGGGTCTTCTGATATTTTTTCAATCTACTCTCTTTTCTTACCATGATTAGTTAGTGAACACTCTAGTAATGGTTCACTCTTAAAGTGTTGTTAACTCAAATTACTCACTTGGAATCATGATTAGAACCTTATAAGCAAAGTCTAAGACATTAAAGGTATTATTATTATAGTAGTCATCTAGCAGACAATGTATGCATTTTGTTAAACATTTTTTTAGATTTAGAATTGATTGGTGCCTCTTACATGTAACTTTTACAAAGATCCTAGTGAAAACCATTCAAACTTGATTTGGGTCATCACATAATCCCCTTCTAGAAATACTTTGTTTTTTCATTTATAGGACTAGTCTCTCATACTAGTTATTATTGAGACTTACTTTTTCTTTATTATTACAATAGACTTCCCTTATATGTTGTGCAAACTTTTATGTAGACATAGATGTGCATACTTAAATTGGTAATGGAATTAGATCAATTGGTTTATAGAGTTTATATCTATTATAAACTTTAATGAGCTTATTCCTATAGACCTATTGAAAAAAATTATTATTGTCATGCTCTAAATGTGGTAAAATTATATCCTAATTCTTTATAATTTGTCCATACAAATATCATAAATGATTACTTAAGCTATGATTTATAACCTCAATTTGATTATTAGCTTAAGGGTGGTAAGTGGATGAGAATTTTAACTTTGTTCCCATAAGATGCAAAAGAGCATTCTAAAAGTATAGAATGCAATGGATGTCTCTATCCATGACTATGATCTTGGGAAACCTATAAAGCTTTACTACTTTATTAAAGAATAGTTAAGCAATATGCAAGGATGAAATGTTTTAAAGCATAGGATGAATCCAACCAATTTCATAAATTTGATCAACCTCCATGAAGGTGGAGTCATGTTTTTAAAGGGTTTTCCATTCTAAGATAAAATCCACATTAAGGCCCTCTTATAGTCCTAATGAATTTAGCAATGGGTTGTTGAGTCTATTGTTTTGGACCTGATGTTTTGTGACTACCTAAGGCTTACACTTGACAATTGTTTGAATGACATGCCATTTTAATCATAGAAAATAAAACTAACCTTCAATTACCAATATTGTTTTGTCTCATCTAAAATGGCTTGCTAGTCCTCCTATATATATCTCGTAAACTAGGAAATCTTCAAGTGATAATTGAGGTATGCTGTCATAAAAAATGACTCTCTTTAATCATATAATATATAACTATAGATGGAATTGATTAGATTGGAAACTAACACTCTATAGATGGATCCAAATTTAGTGTAATCTAAGTATAGGTTTGGTAGAGTTTAAAGCTAGTCATAGATATAAACAATGCGGTGAGAAGGTTCACTCACTTACTAAGTGCATTAACAACCTTTTTTCTACAACTAGCTTATGTTTGAGTATGAAGGTTTTTCTTTGAAGAAATGCTACCCACTTAGCATATTATGGCATTAACTTCTTATGTGAATTGAGATATCTTAAAGCATTAGCCATAATAAAGTACAAATTCTTGGTGTGCCGCAAATGTCTTAAGGTTTGGATTGTTGCAAACAATTCTTTGTCATAGATAAAATATTTCAAGCGTGACTCATTTAGTTTTTTGTATGTGTGATCATTCATCATTTTGAAAAAAGGACTCTTATTACTATGCTAAAAGCATCACGAGATCATACAAAAATGATAAAAAACTCTAGAAATTAGAGTAGAGGTGCTTTGGTCATATTATCCTTCATTTTCGAAAATGCTTTCATAATCTCAAGGAAATTCTCTTTTTTGATACAATTGGTTATTATACTAGTGATGCTTCTAAAACCATAAATGAATCTCTTATAAAAGGCTGCTAAGCCATGAAGTCTCCTATCATCTTGGATGGACTAAGTTGTTGTCCATTTAATTATAGCCTTAATCTTGTCAAGGTTGGTTGATACACCATCTTTTGAGTTAACTCTAGAATGTTCACATGATTAGTAATAAAGACACATTTTTTGAGATTGATGTAGATGGTGTTCTCCCTGAGTATAAAGCAAATCTTTCAAATGTGTTCTTTGTGGTCTTTAAGGGTATGACTAAAGATTAAGATGTCATCAAAGTAAGTTGCCACAAATTTTTTTTTGTTGAAGTATTTGGGTCATTATTCTCATGAACATACTTTACATATCTGATAGGTCAAAGAGCATGGCTAACCACTTGTATAATTTATCCCTTATTTTAAAAGTAGTCTCCCACTCATGTCCTAATTAGATCCTAATATTATGGTATTCACTTTTTGGTTTTTAAGAAAATAAGGACTCCTCTTAGTTTGTCTAACAGGTCATCCAAGTATTGGATAAGGAACCAACACTTCATAGTTATTTTATTGATAGCCCTATCATTGATACACATTCTTCATGAAGCTAAAAGGGATAGAATGACACAAGAACTAAGGCCTTCCCATATAAAACATTTTTTAACAATCTTGCACCTATTGGGTGTGTTCTTAGTGTTTGGATGGACTCACATTATAGTGTGGCAAATGTTTTGAACTAGCTCTTAGTATGAGATTTATTGCATGTTAGATGACATGAAAGGGTGGTAGAATTTGGGATTCCTTAGTAAAAGTATGAGGGAAGCTAGATAACATGGGTTCTATAATTTGAGGTTTTGTTATATATGATACCTCACTTAAGATTTCTCTCATGATTAGTTTAAATGACAATATCGTTAGTAAATTACTGCTCTACATCACCATGGGATAAAAACCAAAATTTTCTTATCTAGAGAAGTGACTGGATTCTTTTTAAAGATTTATGTATGGTATCTAGGTGGTGATGGGTGAAACTCAAATTTCTAGCCATAATGTGCCAAGTGCAAGTGTTGGCTTTGCCATTGAGGAGGGCATTATGGTTCGAATTATTGATAAAATTTAAGTGGTATAATATATTATTTCTTGATGGGAATGCAACATTTCTTAAATCAAAAATAGTGTATAGGTTTGAGTGGTAGTAATTCTAAGGCATAATAGACTATTAATAGAAATTTCATTGATTATATTACCACTATCTATAATGTACTTATGAATCTTTTCTCTATGTTTGCCAAAGCTATACAAAATTTTCACATCTCTAATCTTCACCTATTAGGTTAGGTGAAGGTAAATCTCATAATTACAATGGGTTCACTATCCTCATTGGGGTTCTCTCTTTCCTCCTTGAAGTATTTATTGGCTAAGTTGAATAAAGAAGCATATTCTTTTGTCTCTTCTTCTTTAGCATTACATTCTCCACACTAGACTTCCTCAATATAACTTATTTGTCATGTTGGTATTTGGTTGTTATATGACCTCATCATTTACATAAAAAACAAGTTACTTCAACTGATCAATTGACTATTTGATTGGGTTTCATGGTGCTTTTAGGGATATGGCTTAGAGAGGTAAGTGCAATGAGCAACTTGTAGATAACTTGGTGCTGGAGGGTCAATAGGTTTTGCGTATCGATTCAACTATTTTGGCTAGATAAACCTTATGGAGGTGCTCAAATTTAGTAATAATCCCTTAGACCTCTTTATAGTGTGAAAACTATGCATGAAATGCTCTGTTTACACATCTTCTTTAAGCTTAGCTATGAAGTAGAAGAGGGTAACTAAAGGGTCCTTGTGGACACTATAATGTAAATGGTGCTCATCAAATCTAACAATGTACTCCTTAACAAACTTTCCTTCTTAGGTTATGCATCATTATTGGTTAAGAAGGTAATTCTTGTATGAGAGGGTTATGTATTTGTCCCTTAATATTCTCTTAAACTCATTCCAGGTTCCTATAATTGGTGATCCTATCTGTTGGCAAAAGATGTCTATGGTTTTTAAAAATAGTCAAGCTAGTTTATCCAACTTCATTTGGACAAATAACACCTTTCATTCTTCTCTAAGTCTAAACCATTGGAAGTGTTGGTCTAAGATTGTTTCCTACTTTAGGTATTCCTAGGGTTTAAGGTTCCTTCAAAGATAGTTATTACATTTTATAAATTTCATTTGCTTATCATCATCATTTTATTAGTATCGTCCCAAGAAAAGGTCGTTCATCTTAATCAATATTTGATTCAGTGGGATGCTGGTGTCATGTTAAGATAAGGTAGGTTCCTTTTGAGCTAGTTCAAGTTGGGTGACTAATCTATTTGCTAGGTTCTCTAATCCTAAGCCTTTTATAGTAGACCCTTTTTTGGAGTTGTAATAATTGAAATGGAAGTGTGAGAATGGTAAGGAACTAAAGAATAAAGGAAGAGGAATAGAGCTTTTGTTACAAGAAAATTAAATTCAAGTAGTTCCCATTCAAGAAGTTTTGAATTAATGAAATTATGAATTATTTCATTTATCATTATTACACCTTAATATACAATTTTGGAGATAATATTTTACCATAAAATATATAATACTTTAATTTACACTTGAAACATATGCTCTGTAACCAAAATAGAAAATTTTTGCAAATTCCATGCTACAACAAGCTTGTTTGCTAGTTTATAAGCTATTGCATGCATGCAAGTTACCATGTCTGGGCAATGTTCACATATGTGGGTACTATTACCATGTGTAGAAGTGCCCTATCATGCATATATTGATAGCATTGATGTTGTAGGTTATCGATGGAAGTGCACCTGGAGTGCACAGAAGTGATTCTGTTTAGTTCCTCATGCATAGCTTGCCCAAATGTCTGGCATAGTACATGTTACTACATGCTTGTCTACATGTCCATGCTCAGAATGTGACTTGCATGTTATAACATGCACTCAAACAAGCCTACAATGAGTCTCCATGGTCTATCATAGGAGAGATTCTTGTTGCATGGTGATTTATAATGGCTTTCATTATTGTGTTTCCATTAATTTTCTTCACAATTTTTAGATTTAATGGACTTATGCAAGACCTCTTAATCATAACACTCTTTTTTTGTGATTTCATTCCCATTAAATCATATTTTAAAAAATTAATTGTCCCATCAAGAGTTTTCTTTAACTTTGTTAATATTATCACATAAATTTGGAAGGTGTTTACTAGCTTCTTTACTTAGCATGAACAAGACATTTTCTTAATGCTTCTTTGCCTCATGTTAGAACAAAGGGTTGTCCTTCCTTCATAAATCAATATATCATGCTTGTTAATGGTAGACAACATTTGAAGCTCATAAGTATGAATTTCTCAATATAATTTGACAAATATCTCGAGGTGCCACTTAATAGATAAACTCATCAATATCATCTTAAATGATGAGAAATTTTAACTTTGCATTATTTTTCAAGTCTTTCTTTAGACTTTTTTAAATCCACCCAAGAGAATAGGGTCTTAGATGATGATTAGTTTCTAAGTGGTGTTTCTTTACAAGATTTTAGAGATCAAATTCTTTTAGCTACTTGTGTCAATGATAGCAAACCCCAACTCCTTTACTCGAATGTGAGTTGTGAAAAGTTCCTCTCTATCTACTATAATTTCATCTACATTAATCATGAACATTTTCGACATTATAATGAGAGATAAAATCTCTATTATTTGTTGTAAAGTCTTAATAATCATCTCATAATCAATTGCAACATGGGAATTATTTTTCCCATTTTTCTTAAACATCTCTTAGAAAATATTATTGTGTAAGATCAAAGATTTTTCTTATACGTGACCTTACTTTTTTGTAGGAGGTAAACTATTTTTGAGTCCCACTTGTAGATGGAGTATTTACTGTGGTGGTTGTGATCTTCTTTGTTGTTAAATTCTCTTTTCTCTTTTATCGTTTCTTTGTATTAGTACAAGTATTCTTGATATTTAATCTCCCTTTCTTTGGCTTCTTACTTTGATTCTTCTTTTTTATGGCCATTTTAAATTGTGTTAGTTTGTACCAAAGATTACATAGAGAATCAGGTTACTTTTATAGAAATCAGATAATACAAACCTAAGATATATTTAAATAAAGTGTGCATCTCTTCAATAAGTGTCCATAGTGCCACAAATTCTTAAGCTTTAGTAGTGTATTCCTATATTTTTTTGTCTTTATTAGTCTTATAGATTATGCCACTTCTTCCACCTTTCCTCCATGTAACCCATGGATAAAATTCTTCTTGAATTAATTTCTTAAAATATCTCCATGTTATTTTTGTATTAAACCAATTTTTAAGTGTGCATTTCGTTAGGACAATGCATGGCTCATCATTTTTAATTGAACATATGTTACTTTGTTAGATAAGAAATAGTCATACAAAGAGAAATTGGTCTCTATTTGTTAATTCTTAGGAATTGATAGGGTAAGATTGATGTTGGCAATCCAACCATGTCTTCATCTATAGTAAGTTAGAAATATTTTCTTTGCTTGGTGGTTTATCTTTTAAAATTATTATTAGAATAGATTGATTTTTTAGCATTATCTTCATTAATAGTTATATTTGTTAGGTTAATAGAGTTACCTATACCTCCAAGTTTGATAGCAAAGTAATTAGTATAATCACCAAGATTGAAGCCTCTTTAATCTCTTAATTTTCTTTTACAACTTGCTCCTCTGATCCTTTCTTCTTGGCTCATGCCATTAGCATTAAATTGAAGTGTCCTGATACCAAAAATAATATGATCTATCTATGATGTATTTTTACCCTAAGATCTTAGTGGAAGACCATTTATTTTAGTCATAATAGTGGAAGTTAAAGCTTGATACTATCAAGGAACTAAGAAAGAAAGAAAAAAGAAGTAAGCCTTTGCCTCAAGAAGATTCAAGTTCCTAGGAACTTTTTCTTCCAAAAGTTTTAAATTCATGAAGTTATGAATTTCTTCATTCATCATTCTTACCCTTTTATATAGAGATTTGGATATAATATTTTATTACAAAATAATTAATACTTTAATTTTCATAAGAAACATGTGATTTTTTATTAACATAAAAAAAATTATGCAAATTTCACACTACAATGACCCTATCCACATGCCCACAAGTTAATACACATGCACTAGACACCTTGCTAAGGCACTGTTTGTGCATGTGGGTATTATTCCCACACATAAAAGAGTTCTATCACGTGTCTGTTGATTATATCAACATGATTGGTTTACTTACTACATGTGTAGATCACATGTAAGGTAAGTGATTGACACGTGAGCAGATGCAGCTCACATGCACAATCCCATGTGGACAAGTTCACCCTTCGTGCCTTACAACATGCACTCTTATTCCTTTGTACATGGCATGTGATCTACTATTAGTGAACATGCTTCAATGCACGTATAGTGAGCCTCAATGCATAGTTTTTACTATATGGTGCTATTACAATGATTTTTGTAATTTTATCTCTTCTCTTAATTTTCTTCACAACTTTTAGATTTAATGAACCCAAAATTGAGCCCCTTATCATATGGGTGATCCTAGCTCTATATTCTTTGTCTTGGCTTCCATAGTTTTTTATTTTATAAAGTGGTATTGAGGGCCATTTGAGTTTAATAGATGTTTGGGTGCTCCATGTTGTAAGTGTTGACATATCTTATGCACATATATTGTGTACTTTAGAAAAAAAGAAATCAACCCTATCAATTTTTGTTTTTTAAGATTACATGAAAATAGAAGGAAATTGAGAAAAATTTAAATTAGTTTTGCTTTGTGATCAACATTGCAAGCACTACCATTATTGATATATGATACTAGATTTGAAGCCAAAGGGGTTGTACAAACTATAATGAGTAACTTAGATATTAATCTGTATATGTTAATAATAAAAAATGACAAGATATGCATCAAAAACCTAAAATGGGAACAAGAAAGTGATGTCCATTCAAACCAAGAAAATCTTAGATATGAGGGAATCGAAAACAACAGAATGGTTGCTCCATATATTGGACCTATAACCACATCAATAACACAAAGATGAGGTACTTTGAAAGGGGATTGATAAATCAATATCAAGATAAAGCAAATAACAAAATAAATTTCATATGGGCATAGATCATTAAAAGAATATACTAAACCTTATAAAAACCTAAAGTAATAGAGGAACTGGCACAAAAAGGATTCCAAAATACTTAAGAAAACCAACTCATAAAGAGTGTGGAAAGTGAAGATAAGTGGAGGTGCCAATTTGTGTAAATTTTATATGATGAGGTGAAAGGGAAATGGAGTAAAAATGGATCAAGCAAGTGAAATAAATAAAAAAAATGAAAGGGAGCTATTAAGAAATGATGATAAGAAGGTGATATCATAGAGATGTAGATAAACTAATACAACATTCCATCACATGGGCATTGCACTATCCTCTCAGTATTAGAGCCCCAACAAATCAATATGGTAGAGTTCTTATTAAGATCAGCTCTAAACAACAACACAAAGCAATAGAATTATGAATATTTCACTCATGAAATGATCATCATTTTTGAAAGACAAAATAAAAAAAATAGAATTATAAAATTAGTGGGTAAATGTTATTACCAAGTAGCTTTTTCTAAAGCTATCATTTTTGTTTCCATAATTTATTTTCTCAAAAGCTGGTGCCAAATTGCATTCTAAAAAGTTCATTTTTGTCAAAAACGTTTTGTGATCAAAGCTACTGCCAAAATTCTTTATGGAAAAGTATGCTTTTAGTTTAGTGCCAATTAGGTTTGTGTAGATTGTTGTAGATTTGGGACCTCTGAGGTGATATGGGATTCCTCAATAAACATGATACACTTAACCATAACAACAAGTCTATAATCTAATACAACACTCCATAATCCTTAGAGAATCCATAATAAACAACTAACCTTCTTTTTATGACATAAGAATCCATAACTTCTTATTTGTCACATCTCAATATTATGTTCCTTAACTCTAGGAGTCATGCACAAAGCCCATTAAGATCCTCATATCTATTTCTTTTATGTTAATGCTATAACATTACTATTAAGTGTATCAACTTACTCTAAACCTTTGGGTACAACAATTAGCATCCCCTTTTTTCACTACCCTAAACCAAAAAAATCATATATACCACGCCCCACTATCTATTAATTACTAACTCCTCTCTAATTAGGAATATTTGAGGAATGAACAAACTTAACATGTTAAGAGGACATAAAATGCTTACTTAAATGAGAAAAGATGATTAACTACTCTCATAATTCTCTAGTAATTTAAAATTTTGACTCAAATGATATTCAAATTTTAGAAAAAAAATAAACAAAATCTTTCCTAAAAACTAATAATTTTTCCTTATACATATATTTGATTTATCAACTATACATCAACAATAATTTATATTAAATAAATATATAATCATTGAAATACTATGTTACTATAAAATCATATCAAACATGAAAATCATCAATACCATGAAAACAACTACATCATCAAAGTAAAACTATATTTCATAAAAGAGAAACCACATCTAGAGTCTTCAAAATCTTATGTATATGAGATATATATAACAAACTCTACAATACTATCCCTATATGCAAGCAACCTGCTTCTAGTTCTATGTACCTATTCTTGTACTTTTAAATATCTGCACTTAGTATGAACATGTGTCATGTCCTTTAATACAAGTAGGAGAGTATGTATAAAGACTCAATAGATAAAATAATAACATAAATAAACTAGTATTAAAATAAATATAAAATAGAATATAAGTTATCTCAAGTACTATGACAACATAGCTAACATTAAGAGAGGGAGAAATCATGTCTCTATAACTCTACAAACATATAACAAAAGTTTTTAAATATAATAAGAACATGATATGGTATTTAATCTTCATAACACAATGATTTCATATCTATTTTTCTTTTCTTACAAATAATTTTTATAAATATTTATATGCAAAATTGCTTGTTAAATCCAATTTAATCTTAGGTTTTCTCATTTTTTAACCTCTATTTTCAATTAATAAAGGTTTTGGTTTTCTAATAATGGCTCTTATCCTCAAGATCCTAATCTCATATCTTCTAGTATCTCACATATATATGACTAGATCACATAATAAGTGACATATATACACCATCACTATAGATCGTAACTACGTGACCGCACAACAAGTGGTGGATACTAAATCATATTGCAAGTAGTATCTCTTGATCACATAACAAGAAGCTCAATCATTAAGGTCTAGAGCAAGTGGAGTTAATACCATCAGATCATAAAAGAAGTAATAGTCACAAGATCACACATCAAGCAATAGTCACAAGATCTTGCACCAAGTGACATATATCTACATCTTCACTATAGACCTCAACTATTAGATCATAAAGCAAGAAGTAGCCCTAATTACATAACATGTAATAGCTAACAAATCACACAATAAGCGATAGCTCCTGATCACAAAATAGGAAGCTCAATAATTAAGGTTTGATATTTGTTATACTAATACTATCAAATCACATAGTAAATAATAGTTGCTAGATGATATAATAAGCACTATATATATATATATCATCACTATAAACCTCATTTTTTAGATCACATTGCATGTGGTGGCCACCAAATCAAATAATAAGTAATAGCTCTTGATCAAATAGTTGGTAGCTTAATTATTAAGGTATGATGTTAATGGTACTAATACTATAATACTACACATTTAATGATAAGAGCCATATCACATAGCAAGAAATACTATGGGATAAGGTTATAAGCAAAATATACTTTTTGACATTACTTATTCTCCATAAGATATTAAGCTTAAAACTAAAATTCTTTTTTTCACATTCTTTTTTATCTTTAACATACCATATAGGGATTTTGATTTATAAATCAATTATTCTTAACTATGAACATATATATATATATATATATATATATATATATATATATATATATATATATTCACTTTCTTACCACTTGATTTATCCCACATAATTTTTTTAATATTCACTTTCTTACCACTTTTTTATTGTAGGCCTGCAATAATACACTAAGTCTACTATACAGTGTTAATCACAAATATAAATGATTGCATATGTTATTCCATATTACTCATATCAAATTATACAATATATAGGGTTAAAAAAATGATAATTCATATCACAAATCCTCAATATAACAATTATATAAAGGATTCACTATTGGTATCATAATTTTATTAAGTTTATCTGTCTAACTCCTGAGAGACTACTCTAAAATTAATTTCTCTTTTTTCTACTTACTCTGATCCATGGTGAATTATTATAGATCTCGTCCTTAAAATTCTACATAAGATTCATAATGATTTGAAAAATTCTCTCATATTTTCATGTTAATTTCTATCTCATGATTTTACTAAAATCTCTACGTAACACAACTACAAGAAAATGGGAAATCACATGTTTACCATTTCTTATTATTACAATTTATGATGAGAATGCTTGAGAATTCTTTCCTTATCTTTTAATGGCATAACTCTACATGTTGTCTTTTCTATTTCCCCTTCTTATTCACAATAGTAATTCCTATAATAAATGCATAATTGATGAAGCTCAACCAAATCATTTTAAAGGACCTCTTTCCCTCATCATGATTGCCTTACACAATCTGTCAATTGTATCAAAGGGACTCGCCGTCATCACTGAATACATTTTAATCTCATGAGCACCAATAGTCCTTTCTCACATCATGAAACAATTAAGTTAAAAATCAACCTTGGTTGATCAAGAAATTAAGGAATTATTGATATTTAAAATACTCATATAAGGAATCAATTTCAATTTAAGTCTTACTATTATTATTGGAGACTATTAAATCCTTTATTTCTCTTTATCTCTTTGCTTAGTTTGGCTCATCAAAAGGAGGTTTCAATGATTAGGTCACCAGAATCCTCTCAACATTCTTTCTTCATAATTTCTCTCCTTCCTCACTTAAAGTGGTTCTTGGTGGAAGTTAAGCATTAGGTCGAGCAGATGGGAGAAATTTGGGCTATGTGAGAGAACGAGAAAGAAAAATGGTTTTTAATAATAATAGAAATTAAAATAGTAATTTATTTAAAGCTTAGTATTCATCCCCTTTCTTTCAATAATTTGTGGATATTTTAAATGATTTCCAAAAATTGTAATCAACACGTTGTTACATTCTACACAACATGCTCTTTTTGAAAATGTATCTACAATCAAATGATAATATACTTTGTTAGACATACTTTTCAAGACATATATAAAATCATATCATTATTTTTTTCCAAAAAATTCTCCACTAAGCATCCAGTTTGGAAATAATTGTAGATTAAAAAAATATGGATTGACACAACCTTCCCATTTTGCAAAAATTCTTCCTGAAATTATAGGAGTTATGAGTATTGATTTTTCAATGCAACTTCAACTTCCTAAGTTTCTTCTCTTTCAATTTTATTTTGCCATAATATCTTGACCATCTGAATCACTTTGTTCATTAAAACTTTGTTTTGGCATTCTAATTTATGAAAAGGGTGCTCTTAATATGTCATATCCAGTCAGATTTCTCAAGATTTTGAATTGTACTTAGTGATATATGATAGGTTTGGAATGTACATCTTAAGAAGTGATATTTGAAAAACATAATGAATTCTTGAAGCACTAAAAATGTCTCTTCTTTTATATGGCTAACTTTTACAAAGACATGCTTGTCATCTTGAAATTCAATATTTTGTATTTCTTGTCAAATTACATCTTCTGTTAGTCTTGAGTAGTATTAATTCTTTCTCTGATCATCTTCACTTTTTCAATAGCTTCATCAATAAACTATAGCTCCATCAATTTCCTTTGATTATTGTCAAATCAACATAGAGGTGATTATCCTTTTCTTTTATATATGGCCTCAAAGGGGCCATCCAAATGCTTGATTGAAAACAATTTTTATACATGAATTCAATTAAAGGTAAATGACTTTCCCATTTTTCTCTAAAGTCGAGTTTGTATAATCAAAGGAAGTTCTCTAAATTATTGATCATTATTTCAAATTATCCTTCTATTTTAGGATGAAAAACTATAACAAAATTCAATTAAGTCCAAAAGACATTACATACATTCCTCCAAAAGTAAGAGAAAAAAGTTTGTAAATCGAGCAAAGATAATGACTTTTGGCACCCCATGAAGTTTCATGTTCTGTTACACAAATGTGAGCTAAACTATTTGTTGAATATGTGATTCAAATTACTAAAAATGAGTTGACTTAGTCAATTGATTAGCCACTATCATATCACATCATATCTAATAGAAGATTTGGGTAAACCCATAATATAGTCCATTGTGATATACTCTTATTTCCTTTCAATAATTGATGGGTTTTGCAACAACCCACCATGTTTCTATTATTCACTTTTTACTTGTTAGAAAGAAATGCATCTTTTTTTAGTCTAGACTATTAATATCATTGCTTAAGTTCTTAATACATTTTGTTACCTTCGAAGTGAATAGAATAACAATAATTGTATGCTCCTTCTAATAACATTTATTTCAATTGTTTGTGTTCAAGAATACAAAATCAACCTTGAAAATGTTGCACATCATCTATATCAAGTGTAAAACTCAACCTTTGTTATCACGTCCATATATATATATAAACAACTTTTCAAGGATGTTAGCCACTCTGATGCCATCTTATCACATCTTACCTTTGTAATAACTCTTAATTCCTCTCTAATTGGTAATGTTTGAGGGATGAACAAAGTTTACACCTTTAGAGGATACAAAAGACTTACTCAAGTAAAGAATGATGACCGACTACTCTCATAATTTTCTAATAATTCAAAAGTTTGACTCACATTAGATTCAGATTTTACAAAATAAATGTATAGAACATCCCCTAAAAACTATTAGTTTTCTTATATACATTTAGTTCATTTATCAACTATACATCAACAACAACTTATATCAAATAAATATACCATCATTGAAACACCATATCACTATAAAATTATATCACCATAAGAAAACCATCAATGCCACAACAAACACCACATTATTATAGTAAACCTATATTCACAAAAAAAAAGAACATCATAGAGTCTCCAAAAACTCATATATATGAGATATATAAAATAAAATAAAAAACTACTATCATTATTTATAACAAGCTAGCTTCTAGTTTTATATATCTTTTCTTTTATCTCTAAATATTCTTACTCAGTGTCTACCTATATCATGTGCTGTAATGCAAATAGAGACATGAGTATAAAGACACATAAAATAAATTCATAAAATAGATAAATTGCTATAAAAAAATATTAAATAGAATACACTTAATCTTAGGAGAGGGAGAAATCTCGTCTCTAGAACTCTTTATGCATATAAAAAAGTTTTCAAATGCAATGCAAACATGTTATAACCTTTAATCTTTAGAGCACAATAATTTTCATATCTCTATTTTTTCCTTACAAAACATTTGTATAAATACTTATACACAAATTTATTTATCAAAAGAAATTTAATCTTATTTTTTCTTATTTTTTATTCAACATTTCTTTTTAATTAATAAATGTCTTAATTTTTCCTCAATAGCTCTTATACTTAGGATCCCAATCTCATATCTTCTAGCATCTTATCATATCCACTACTAGAGCACATAGCAAGAGGTGGCCTCTAGATTACAAATAAGTAAAATATATATACATCATCATTATAGATCTCATTTACCATATCACATAATAAGTAATGGCTGTCAAATCATATAATAAGTGAGAACTACTCATAATATATGGTTTGATGTTAGTGGCACCAATGCTATTACATCACACAATTATTAGTATATATAAACGTTATCACTATAGATCTTAATTACTAGATCACATAGTAAGTGATGGCCCCTAGATCACATCAAAAGTGATAGCTCCTAATTACATAATAGAAAGCTCAATCACTAGATCTAATGCTAGTGGTTCCAATACTACTAGATCACACAACAAAATGATAGCGATAAGATCACACAATAAGCAACATAAATATACAACATTATAGACTTCAACCACTAGATTAGACACAAGTGATGGCCATAAAATCACCCAATAAATAACATCTACTATAGTTTTTGCTCAAACATTAAGGTCTGATGTTAATGGCACTAGTACTACCAGATAACACAACAAGCAACATTATGGGATAAGGCCACCAAGCAAGCAAATTTTTTAACATTGCTTATTATTCATAAGATATTCGACTTAAAACTAAAAATGTTTTATTCACTATCTTTTTCTTTGTCTTTAAGATACCATATAAAGATTTTCATCTAAAAACTTATTATTCTTAGTTGTGAATATATATATATATATATATATATATATATATATATATATATATATATATATGCATACTATTAATTTATCCCACATAATACATTTTAATATTCGCTTTCTTGCCCTTTTTTTGTTGCAAGCATGCAATAATACACCAAGTCCACTATGCAACATTAACCATAAATGAATGTAAATACTTATATATGTTATACTATGTTACTCATATCAAATTATGTGATATACAAGGTTAAAAAAATGATATTTCATGTCACAAAATCTTAATTAATAATTGTATAAAGAATTCACTACTTGCATCATACTTTTATTAAGTTTATCTAGCTAGATCCTCGAAGACTACTCTAATGCCAATTTTACCTTCTTTTCTTGTTGTCATCAACATCCAACTATTATAGTTCTCATATCTAAAAGTCCACATAAGCTTCATAATGATTTGAAAAATTATCCCATATTTTGACTTTAATTTCCACATCATGATTACTAAACTTTTTGCATAGAATATCTATATTAAAAGAAAAATTTGTCTATTTACCTTTTCTTATTGCTGAAATTAATGATGAGAGTGCTTGAGCATTTTCCCCATATCCTTTAATAGCATAACTCCACACATTTTCTATTTCCCTTCTTGGCTATAATAGTAATTCTTATAATAAATGCATAACAGATGAAACTCAGCCAAATCAGTTTTAAGCATCTCTTTTCCCCACTTAATGATTGCCTTAATCTATCAATCATATCAATGGACTCACTGTCATCACTAAAAATGTTTGAATCTCATAAGCACCTATGGTCCTTTCACATGCAATTAAGTTAAAAATCAACCTTAGGTGATCATGTAATTGAGGAAGCATGGATGTTTGAAATGTACATGCAAGGAATCAATTTTAATTTAATGTTTGTCATCATCATTGGAGACTATTGGATCCTTTATTTATCTATCTCTTTGCTCTGTATGGATGACCAAAAGAAATTTTTGATGCCTAGGTCATCAAAATCATCTTGATGTTCTTTCTTCAAAATTTACCTCTTTCCTCTCTCAACTTCACAAGATAATTCCTCAATGAAGTAGTTCTAGTCAGAAGCCAAGCGTCAGGTCAAGCAAGAAAGAGAAATTATGGTTATACTAAAGATAAAGAAAAAGAGGTTTTCTAATAATAATAGAAGCTAAAATGGTAATTTATTAGAAAATTAATATTTGTACCCTTTCAATTAATAATTTGTGAAATTTTTAGATGGTTTCCAAAAAGTGTAATGAAAATATTGTTAGATTTCACATAACGTGCTCTTTTTGAAAATATATTTACAATAAAATTCTAATGTACTTTGTTAGAGATGTTTTTCAAGACGTATATAAAATCACATCATTATATCCTATTCTAAACAATTCTTCACTAAGCATCCAATTTAGAAATAATGATAAAGTAATAAAATATAGGTTATCATAATATACCTTAGCTTGAATTTAGTATAGCAGGTGTAGCATAACCTTATATTGAGCTTATATCCAAATCAAATATCTTTGATCAAACCTAGACTTAGCCAGCCAACCTATCTATTTGAGGTTATCTAAGGTTTCCTTAAAAACCATAATTTTCTTATTTAAGGTTACCATGACTACCTAGATTTCTCACCTATGACAAGTTATTCACTCTAACTTATATTTAAGATCCTCATTATTTTTCTTTTTTTTATCTAAGCTTTCACTTAAAGGTGAAACCATTATTTGAACCTTAGGATTTAGATATAAACTTAGCTTTTTTGTAGCTATATGTTTTGCCTAATTTCTCCTACTTTGGTTCAAATTTAAGTCATTCATTTTAAAACCTATGTACATATAAGTTTAACCAAAGGCTCTCCCATGCTTATAAGGCTAACTCGAGCCATTACATCCTCCCCAAAGGTCTCTTCTATGCCACTCCTAACCCTAGAATACCATCATGGGTTTTCAACCTATGGTCTAAGAGTCTTGAAGGGCCACCTAATAGTCTTACCCTTAATCTTATGTTCGACTTTGGCTTCAGTTGAGACCTATGAAAAAAACTTAGCCCCTTGGCTAAGTCTTAAAAACCTCCCCTAAGGATGTATTTGGGTCCTCTTTCAACCCTAGCCTCCATCTAAAGTCTAGCCCAAGGGTCCCTCTAATCCAAGGACTCCTCTATGGTATCCTTATGGTTTAAGGACTAACCAAGGGATTCAAGTTTTTCCCTTTAATCTACCGTTTACACACGATACAGCCAAAACCCAATAATCTTGCTATCCTTTTTCCATAGTTTATCTAAGAGCCACTTCACATTATTCCTCTCCTTCTTGGGTTACTCGTAGCCTCATCCAACCTTAGACTTCAAATCTTAGGAAACCACAAGGACCTCAACCTACCCCAAGAATTAGATATAAGACTTGAACCTCTTTACTGAATCCAACATATATTGTTTTAGGTAAGCTAAACTACTACAACTTAAAATCATGCATAGCTACTCTATCACCTTGCTAAGTCTACTCGAGACAATACCTACCCCTAACTTTCTTTTAAGGACAAAACATTAAACCTCCAGCTTCCCATATGGAATCTTAAAAGCTCCATATGCTCTACAAACTATCTAAGGTCCTTACTAGATCTCCTCAATTCCTCCAAAGCTCTTGGCTTAGCTGTCTCTCAATTCCTTAAACCTTATTTGAGGCTACAAGCCTCACTTAATCACAAGATTCAAATTTAAGGTTTAATTGCAAGATCACATCATTTAAGCATAAATGAAGGAATTATTTGTGTTAACATGATAACGGTTGTCGTATCTTGGCATGAATTCAATCATGACAAAGCATGAGATCACACTTAATAAGTTTGGAATTATTTATGCATCAACTTTGCAGCAATAATCTTATCATGGCTTTGATTTAATCACATCAAAACATAAGTTCATCTCATCACCTAATATATCTATGTTATTCATGTGCAATAGGATTATGACAACCATCTTAATAAAAGCCTAAAATTAGATCATAATTTATGTGCATAACCTAGAAGCTCATCTTACCTAAATCTATGTATTATACTTCACTAAGGGTTGCATCTTCTTCATTTCGTCTCTAAGCTCTTGGGCTTCCTCTTCTTCTTTTTGGCTTTTTCATGGCTTAAACCTCTTATTTTTTTCCCTATGAAAACTACCACTTTTCTCCTTTTATTGGTAGCTCAAACAATCCACTAAAAATAAGGTGCCTAAAAAAGTGTCAATTAGAGATAAGGCTTGCATAATCCTTTTTCTAAAATCCATGTTCTGGAGGAAAGGATTAAAATTTAAATCTTACTGACCAACCTTCACTTCCTAATTGTTTGGTCCTAAGGAAACTTCATGCCGAAAGGAAGCCTTATATCAAGGTTTGGAGGAGAAAAGGATGCGAAAATTTCATCCTAACAACTCATCTCAACCATCTAACTATTAAGATCAATGGTGGATGATTAAACTTTTCTTAAAAGGGAGATCACATCTAAATCAAGCATAAAATCCAATGTTGATGAGATTTAATCTCTTGCAAAGGAATCATCCTACTTAATGTACACTTCAATTCTAACCTTAACATTTCTAAGACCCAAGACTAACTAAAGAAAATAATTTAAAAGCACTCAATTAACAAAACTAGAATAAAAAACATAACAAGGGATATGATCAACAAATTAGTGTTAGTGTTATAAGTAATCTTCTTGATTTTTTTGCATTTCCCTATTATATATCTGTTATTCAGTCCTGATATGTATAATAAGAACCTCTAATGTTATATCTTTAATCATATATTTCATGATAATTTTTGTAGTACTTTAAGGAACTATGTAAGTTTTCAATTTGAAAAATGGAAATAAAATCTTTAAGAAACTCAATTCCTTCCTTATTAAATCAACAATAAAGGCATGACATTCATGAATTTGAGATATCCATAATTTTTCTCATGTTAAATTGAAAAACAAATGCTGATGAAATACTTTTTCACATTAACATTGTTTATAATTTAAGTCCTAAAAAGTTCATCAAAAAACTTTCATAAGCATGATTTTTATGATAAATATTAAATAAACCATTTGTTAAAGCATTTAAAATAATACTCTCTTGGACCTCATTAGCATGATTCCATGGGTTCATTTCAATTTCATAATTTTTTTATCCTTCAATATGTGTAGGCTTAGCAACCATAAAATCAAAATGTTAGCATAATTTGTTTTGCCATCTCATAAAATTATGACCAACAAAATGACTAGAATATGTAACAATAATGTGGCATCCACTTTTTTTTATTTATAATAAAATAAAATAGAACTTGTTTTTCTAATCCATTTTTCTTTTTTAGAAAAATTTATATTTCAAAGTTTCATCAAATTTTGATAAAAACATTGTCACTTGAAAATCGAATTAGGATTTCATTGTAGAAAACTCAAGGTCCTTTTATGAATTTTAATATTAGTAGAATTAATAAACATAAAACAAAATAGTCTCCCTTATAGTTTATGACTTATTGGTTTGTAAACCACAACCTCTTTTCCTAATAAGAGAGCCCTTTTTTATTTAGAAATACCTTTTTATAATAAAGTTCTTATGAAACTCAAAACTCAACTTCTTATGTTGTCAGGTTTCAAACAATGATTTTTGTTTAAAACCCAAACTAATTTCTTCTATAAAATTTCAATAGAAAAAGAAATTTTAACAATAGTTCTTATCATAAAATGTTGCAACTTAAGGATAACAAAATCGTACATAATAGTAAAGTGAAATGATAATAGATTCATGATGTAAAATATGTTGGCACAATAGTAACTAATAACACCCAAGTAACCCAAAATCTAAAAAATGATGTACAAAGGCAATTTAAAGAAATTCACATGCTATTAAGCCATCAACATTACTTATCAACCCTAGATTTTATTGGTGTCCATCTATATGATATGAAATATTTTAAACTAAAATAAACAAAGCCAACTAACACAGGCTCAATAGGTATTACTATGCAACATAATGTAAAGTAGTATATGTTGATGCATACTACATGTTAAGATTTATAGTAAATGCGTTAATATATAAAGAATAAGCACAACAATGTATAACATTACATATAAAAACAATGCAATGTAATTTCAGGTTGAGAAATCTTGACTTCCTATTTCAATTTATTTTTTTCTTATCACTTAAATATTTAAATTTAAAAAACTCCTAATTATAAATAATTTTTGTGCTTCAATCATCTATATAAAACTTCACAAGTTAGTGTTCACAAACTCTACTTATCATAAAAAGTTTTTTATTTCTCAATATTATTTACTTTGAATGATTGTTATTTCACAAAATTAACACAAATAATAAATAAATATTATTGCACAATAAATTTGGCAACTCATTCTTTGACAGAGAAAATCTTAATTTTGACAATATTATTGCCTTTTTATCCTAATAAAAAGTACTACCCCTATAAATGTTTTATTTCTTTTTATTTTATTTAGTACTTTTAATTTTTTAAAAGTCAAATAATTTAAAATAATTATATATTTCTTATTTTTTGGCCCCTCTATGATTAATTTGTGTCCAAATTTTACAAAATTTAAACCATTTGATTCATGATAAATAGTACTTCATTATTTCAAATACTATTCACACCGCTTAGATTCATAGCTCTTTTTGATAATTATCACTAATTTTGATACTTTAAATAATTCACCAATATTCGATAACACTAAGTAGAATTTTAAGTTGATAATATTTCTCATCTTAGAGAGGATCCTTTGATCTCTTCTTTTTATTTCTTCATCATCCTAAAAATTTTCAAAAATAACATATAAATGAATTTTCAAAATTATTTAATTAAATAATTTTGCCATACATTCTAAGATATTACAATGAGTTGCCAATTCATTAATAGCAATTACAACGACATTTGAGTGGTTCATTATAGTTGAAATGTTCGTTCGTGTGTTGAGAAATTGATAACATAAATGTAGGAATAAATTAGTTGCAAAGAAATTTATTCTAAGATATAGAAAAGCACTACCTTAAGAACAATTTTCACATGTTAGAATCAATTCTTTAGTGCAAAGGTCATTAGAAATAGTCCTCTAGGCTACAATGACATCTCTTATGTGATGCTCACTCATTAATGGGGCTATATGATATAAACTAACAAGTGTGCACAAGAAAAAATAATTCAATGGGAAAGAAAAAAATTAAATTAGTTGAAAGTGAATAGGAAAATGCAATCATTATGAAAAGTTGTGATCATTCTAATAACAATACTCTAAAAGATGTGATATCCTATGCTAAACAACATCCTCAATGGTATCATTCCATTCTACCAAGAATGTCATTTCTAACACAAGATTATTAAGATATTAATAGTTTTTTAAAATTTAATAGTTAAATATTTTTATAAAATAATAGTCAAATTGCATTCACGACGTGTGCAAATCCATGTTTTGAACTTGTTAAGCTCATTTTGTGAAGATAAACACAAAAACCTCAAAATTCACTCCCACAAGCAATGTGGAACTCAATCCACATAAATAAAACATCAAAATTCCACAAATTATTTTCTCTCTAAAATAGTCCATCACTTTTGAAAAACTCTACAACAAAAGAGATGCCAAAGATTATTACAAAAGCAAAAAGTAATATAAACATAGTTTTTTTAATATTTGTGCAAGCTACCATATGCCTCGGAACCATTGACAAATGGTAGGACAACTACCTTACTATAAGACATAATGGGAAAAGTTGGATCAAATGTTCTAAAGCCCTCCTAAGATGACATAATTATTGATAACAAAGTTGAAATAAGAAAAATAATATCATCAAATAGAGTAGATGAAAATAAATATTGTATTTTCTCAATTAAAAATATGATGTAGTTCAAACACATAGTAAACATACTAATATATACATTATGATAGTTAATTCTTTGACTTACAATATAATTGAGCAAAGTCAAGAGCCTAGGGAAGAAGAAAACCATCTTGAAAGAATCTTAATTGAATATCATTTGTTACTCTTGACTTTTTTGCATGAACAAATTCCCTAGAGTCATATTAAGCAAGTAGATTAGACACTTGAACATTTATGATAGTTGAATAGATTATCAATGGATACCTAAATAACTAGAAAATGATTAAAAAAATAAACACTTAATTGGAAAAGATAGAGTAAGATTTATCCTCTGGTTAGAATGACATTTGTATGGTTCATAAAGAGAAATGAAAGGAAGCCTTGAAATAAAAATGTGTTTTTATATGTTAAGAGTAGCACAATTTGAAACAAATTAGTTGGGAAAAATATAGAAATTTTATGATAGAAAGAGCTTTGACTTGATCTCAGAGAGCTTATGTTACTTTAGGGAGAATGAATGTATAGCTTTTAAAAGTAAGAGTGCTATGTGAAGTCAATTGGTGCTAAATAATAGCATTTAAAACTTAATATAGGTTTTTGTAATGCAATGTAAGAAGGTAATTGTTATAGCTATAATGGATTCTATAACTATATACTTAAATTAATGAAATAAAGGATAATTGATACCAAAGCTTTTAATTATGGGGTATTACCACTAAAGATTCTTATTTAAAAGTAGACACCTAATGTGGACTCCTTTAATTGTTTTTATATTTATTTCCACTAGAATTTTTAAAAATTTATCAATTTTTTTAAAAAAACATACATTTGTAAAAAGAATGTATTGCATCTCAAATGAAGGAGATAAATTATGTTTTATAAAAATAAGTGAACAATTTATTAAGAACTCAATAACACAAAGTTGGTCAAAAAGAGAGTTACTAAAGGTATAAAAGGGAAAATCAAAACTTTATATGATTAAGTAATTAAAGGTCATTGACTTCTAAAGAAAATGAAATCTATAAAGAAGGTATTAAAGTGAATAAAAAAATTTACAAAAATAGAGTACAACAAAGAATCTATAAAGAAGTTCAATATAAATTTTTCTTTGCATGAAGAGGGAGTGCTATGATCATAAAATTGAAGGATGATTGAATTCTATAGAAAAAGAAATAAAATGATTATTAAAATATTTTTTATTTTAAAAAAATATTAAAAATACTAAACAATACAAAGAAAATACAAAAAATGACGACTAGTAGAACTTATTGAGTAGATTCAAATAAAATTAGTTTACAAATTTTTAGTGATTATTTTGATTTCAAACTTTAAAAAATTTAATAAAGTTCTAAGTTTAATAAAATTTGTTTTATTTTTTGAAACCTAAGTCCCTAAACTTAATAGCAAAAGAACCAGCTAAGTGATAATTGCAAGCAATAGAAACAACAAAAATGGGAGCAGGCATTGCCATTCATGGAACATAAAGAGTTAGGAAATGAAAGAAGAGTGTCTAATGGAGGAATAAGAAGAGTTAAATAAGGAGAATAGGCACAATGAAGTTACAAGAGATTTTGGAAATTTGGGAAAATTGTCTTAAGAGCAACCAAGCTAACTCAAGGAAAGGAAAGATAAAAGAAGGGAGAAATTAAGAAAGTGAATTAGGAGGATTTCCATAGTACTAGAGATCAATCAAAGAAGAGTAAATAAATGGAAAGACTTCGTGAGGGGGGATTTCATAAACAATTACAACCCTAATGTAGACAACAACAAATTTAAAATTGAGGTAGATAATCTTTACAATGTTAGTGTTTTTGATTGATGTATCCTTATTGTAGCTTAATGACCTCAAATTAATAGAATTCAAGACTTAATTATAAAATTGGGTGATGATTGATTCACTTGATGTATTTTTTTTGTGCAAAAAAATGTTATACTTTCTCTTATATTTATATATATCTGATGGAACAAATGTTTGATGCCAATTTCATTGTTTTAAAAACTAATTATAGAGATAAAAGTAAAAATTAGTAAATAAAAAATGACTATTTTAATTTAAATTGAATTACTTTCTTACAAGTGAATCTAAGCAAAGAAAATAAAAGGTGATTAAAACCAAAATTTTGTGTTAATTGGTGTATGACATTCTAGAGAATGAGCTAGTCATGTGGCTTAACAAACCATCAATTCAAATGCATCTTGTTAAGGAGAAAGGCTTAGAGGTGGAACCCAAATGCTTTAAAATGTATTAAGCCCTTAATTTAGATCAAAACTTGAATAGGAAAACAAAAAAGGAATAAATGTGGAAATAAAAAAAGAGTTAAATGCATGAAAATAAAAAGGGTTTATTTTATGCATACTATGATATAGCCTTGATCTAGCATTCAGCATTCCCTAAAAGATTATATTACATAGTGTTTTGTCCACCAAGATAGTGATAAATGATGCAACCTGTTCTATGCTCTTACAATTTTGGTTAATGAAGAGTCATATCATGGGACTCCAAGAGAACTTTGTGGGAAGCCACTCATTTTTACTACAATGACATAGATCATTGTTTTATTATATATTACATAATAAAATCAAATACACTAATTATTTTTATTTGCATGGCTATGGATATAAATTTCAAAGAAAAATAATATATTTAGCAATCTTTAATGTCACTACTCTACATTTTTCATTTTCCTCCTTTTTCAGGAGAAACTATTATGTGACTTCATTATTGTAACATCCCAATGGCATGATGGTTTAAAGAGAGAGAAGATCAATCAACAAAAATACAATGAAGAAACAATATTAAGTTCAGAAGTTCATGACTCATGAATCTTAAAAAAATTATAAAATAGACAAAAAGGGCTATTAGTTATATAAGAAAGGAGATAGAATTCAAATATCGAGGATCAAAGTATTAAGAATTCAATGGTGTAAATTTCAAAGAATTTATAAATCAATCAATTATAAAACAAAGCATCAAAGTTATAAGAAAGCATTATTATAACTACTTTTAGAAGAAAAAAATATTAAATTCTTAGAAGACATAAAAAACTAAAAATTTTACAAAAAATAACACATGTTATTATGACTCAAATGATATTAATTTTGTGAAAATTAAAAAAGTTTCAATCATAAAATGGGATGCCAAACTTATAGAAAAAATAATTAATTTATTATTATATTATTTTGGTGAAGACAAATTAATACAAATATAAACATAAAGAAATATAAAAGTTTTATGATGGCTAGAGCTCATTAATAGATAATTTAAAAATTGGCCAACAAAATTTTGAAAACAATTTGAACTAAATTTTTCAAAATAATAAAAGTTTTAATTAAATTTCTTTTTTCTAAATTCTCCTAAAACCCAATTTATTAAACCTTGAATGGTAGAAAATAGAGAGGCCATTGGGAAAGGGGAAATGATTTAGCATTTGGCCATTGAACGAATTAGGATTGGATAGAGAGAAAATGCATTTGATAAAATTATATAAGGGAAGATGGACTACATGAGGAGGGTTTTGACAAAGAAGAATTTTTTTTTATGAATTCTTGAGTGAAACATTGAAAGCTTTTTTTAAGGAAAAATTTGGTGCGTGGACAATTGTGCAAGGGAAGAAAAATTAAGAGGGTTTGAAAAAAATTATGGAACTATATAATAAGGAGAGAGCAAGAGAGAAATGGAGAGAAGAATTTTGAGAAAAAAATGAGAAATCAGCCTTAAAGAGAAATTGCCAAGATAATGTTTCACCAAAAAATTTGTGAAAGAGTACACAAGCAAGAACTTTCCTACGACATTACCACAACTTTGAAAATTTGAAGTAGGCAACTATGACCATGATGGTACACTTGATTTATGTTTGGTCGGTTGTAACATAGTAATCTTAGCGTCTAGAATTAATAAATCTATAGAGAAACATATTGGTGGAATATCATGTTATGATATTATTGCTAATTCGCAGGTTATATATTAAGAATAATTGTATTCAACATATGTGACCTTTTCTAATTCTCATTTTTAATTGTGGTATCAAATGCCTATGTATCCCAAATTAGTATTTTCGTAACCATTTGCATAAGGTTAGGAAAATTTATAATAATTGCAAAAATTATTAGATAAGCATGGAATTTATAAAGGTACAAAAAATCAAAATAATCTACAAACATGGCCACTATCATCACTAGGGAAAGTTGGATAAGATCCCCATGGTTTTAGGATAGGCAAAGAGATTCATAGAAGGTGTAACTAAAAATGAAAGGATTCTAGAAGGATACAAGCTAATATGAGAAAATTGATGTACTAAATCTAACCTAGTGGTGTAATCCAAGACCAATTATTTTTAAAATGGGTTAAAGAACCAATAATTAAAGAACTTAAAGAATAAGAAATTTTAAAAATTATAAAAGAATTTCTTATTTGCACATGCATGAATATTTTGACATATTTCTTTTTCTCTATATATTAAGTTTTATTCTCACGTTATTGAAAAGTTGACCCAACATGCAGAACAACCCAACAATGTACTAAATCGAAAGCATGACTAAGTACATTTCTTACTGAGACAATGTTAGTTACAAAACTTATTAAAGCATGACATGAGATTTCAAGGAAGCAATGGGTGTAAGAATAATGTTTTACTTTATTATTTTATTATTACACTAGAGATCATGTATTTGGCTTTTGACTATGACTATAGCATTTAATCCTTCATGACGAGGTATTGTCTTGATCTAATCAAATCTTGTCCTTACATAAGGGAACTTTCTCACTTAATCATCTATATAAATACTATTCCAACCCAAGCATGCTTAATTGAAGAGTTCTTGTGAGATCTAATGTGCTCCTAATGTTGAACCAATGGTCCTTACACCAATTATTTGATGACAATATAACTAATATATTTTTTTACTAATGCTTTCTTTGAGTGTTCACAAATCATGCACCTCAAAGGTCAAAAAGAATAATCTAATGTAAAACTTGATCAATTTGTTCATGGAGGAACCTACAATTAAGGACAATTCAAGGAGCCTTGGTGGCTTTGGTCAAACTTAACGTAACTTGAATATCTTTGAGCCTTTCATCCTACCATGTTCAAGTACCTATCCATATACAGTTCATCTTTAGCATATAATTTAGGGTAAAATGTTAACCATTTTTATTTACACTGTGTGGTACTTAAGTTTGTATTTTATTTATAATACTCATTCATTATTTAATGGTAAATAGGTTTGTCATGAGTCATAGCAATTGTTAACTAACATAAATCAAGAGTAATGCAACTTTAAACTGTGTTAAACTCAAAGGATGTTAAGTAAAGAAACTAACACCAAGCTAAATGTCTTATAGTAATACAATATGATATTAATTGTTATGTTGGTATTACCTAATTGTTAGCCTTGTCTTAAGCATAAATTACAAAAGCATACATGTTATATTAGTGTGATAGCTTCATCATACATATACGATGAGGGCTTGACTAAAACTTAGATGTGATAAGGATCCCCCAATACAAAAATTCTTGTGTTTCGATTGTTAAAGCCTTCACTTCCACCCTACACATATAAGTCATATTTTATATTTGCATGTCTTTAATGCCATCTTGAACACAAAAGTTAACAGATCACCTTAGTTAGATTATATTGATACACTTTATGGAACATTTTAGTATTATAAGTAAATAATAGAACCATTAAATCTTCGAACATAGTGATGTAATGATGTACATGCATGGAGTACTTATATCTACTCTTTAGTTACTAGGTAAGAATTTTGCATCAATAAAAAATGTATTAGATAAGATGCACAAAACTAATCATACATATATGATTTTATTATTAGATATGTACATTCCATTGACCTATTAGGAAACATAATAATGTAACACAATCATGCTCATATGATCCCCATGATCATCTTGTATGATGAAAATGAAATAACCAGCATTGCATAGTGTGATATTTGTATGATATGATGTACTTTATCATACTTCTACAATTGATCTGAAGTAAGAACATTTTAAGAAATCTCATTGTTATGTACAAATGGTTGATATATCAAATGTGCATGAACACTTAAATACTTAAGATAAATGCTAAGCATATATGTGTCTGACATATATGATCTTAGTGATCATCTTGTACAAACCATTCACAACATGAGAATAGATATTAAGAACATACACCATTTGATAATCATATTGTATGATTTCATTATCATACACATACAATACATTCAAAGTAAGCAAAAATGCACATGTTGGATTATCATTTGTCTGGGTGATTGGTACTTAATTATCTCCCTTGCATGATGTTTCATTTGTACTCATTAACAAAATTGAAGACCATAATTTGTAACCAAATCTCTTTAAAACCTCAATTTCAATCATTGGAAGGATAACAAGTGGTCTTAAGTATTTCAAAAATATTAAGAGCAAATGTTGTCACCTATATTCTTGATTGGAGTTAATATTCAAAAACTACAAGACATCTTCATCTTATTTCTAGCTTTGCTCACTCTAAACTTTATTGGTAACTTCATTCTTAACATTATTAGCATTTGTGTGACTAGTGTTTTAAGGATATAAGGTATAAGTTTCCATACCACACATTTCAAGTGATATTAATATTTAGTTCCCACAACTATAACTTATGTTGGTGTTTGCTTTTAGTGACTCCAATAAGTAGCATTTACATTTACTTGACTTTATTAGCTATGGTGAAAGTGAGTTGATTCAAAGGAAGCATGATTGGGTTGACAAGGGTGGATGAAGGAATGGGTATTAGTAGAACCACCTAAAACTCGTTCTTATATTTCTCTCCATTTCACATTCGTTTTTCTTGCAATTTTTTAAATCTTGTTTATCATTATTGAACCTATACTTTATTAAGAATGAGAAAAGGTTTAAAAAACTTTTCAAATCATTGAAAAAGTATTTGTATTTTGTTTGACATCACAATTCACCCTTCCTCAACTTGTGATAACCAATCGTCAATAAGCTCAACACCCAAAAGGTGGCTCGCAATTATAAGGTTTATAATTTTACAAATAAATCTCAAAATCTTCTCTCATATAACTAATGTGAGATTATTCATCCTTGTACCACACCACCTAAAAGCTTGCCAAGAGTTGCTCCCTATCAATTGATTCTTTTTTAGAACAACACTAAATGATCACTCCTCACTCTCTTTGATCTTAGGTGTTATAATGGTGTTGTATCAAATGTTGATGTGTTAGCAAACAATCTTAATCAAATTTTTGTATGGCTTTATTTTATTTTACTACAAAAAAATTTTAAATATGGTTTGCTAGTGTGAAAGGTTCTTCTATTTTTATTATTTTATTGTAAAAAATTTTTTGCAAATGCTATTACATTATCAAAACTAATATAACGTATGTTTTACAAAGGGTGAATGGTTTTTAGAACAACTATATAGCACATTTTAGTATGATAAAAAGGGTTTTAGGATTTTGATTTATTCTTTTCAAAAGAAAATAGAGTTTTAAAATAAAAAGGGTTTTTTCAAATATCATGTCCTTTCCAAATTAAATTTTTTTAAAAGAACCTAACTATTTAGAATGGTTTTTAATGTAGCAAGAAGTAGCATCAATTCTTTAATGGGTTTCAATAGGCAATGGATGATATGAATTGAAATGTGGCAAGAAAATAGTGCAAGGAAATACTGTTTTGTCTTTCATGTGCAAGAGTTCTTTTCACTATGGTTTAGAAAGGTTTCCATAATGGCAGCCATGACTAGGGTTGGTTGAGATGTACTTTTCATAGTCAAGGTGTGTTCATAATGGTATGGTTGTAGCAAAAATATAATAATGAAGATTTCCATTATAAGTTTTAGCATGAGGTCTAGTCTAATAGTTTTGCTTGTTATTTTGATTGGGGAAAATGATGGAACTAGTAGTGATATTACTTCTAATGTAATTTTAATATTTCTAAATCTAAATCTATGTCTTGCAAAAAAATTGAAATTTGTGCTTGAGGCTTCAACAGAAATAACAACTATAGCAACAACAATGCTAGCCAATGATATTATGGATAGTCTATGGAATTTATCCATAAACTATCAAAATCAATGAGATATGATGTCATTTTGGTAATCTCAATAGGTTGACTAAGTTTGCCAATTTTCTACTAATAAAATTTATCTATGCGTTCAAACTTCTATCCCAACTATATGTAAATGAGATAGTTTAACTCCATGGAGTACTTGTATCTATATATAGACAAAAAGCATTACTTGTGTAACCTCCTGATAGTATAATAAAATGTATTTTATCATTATTTGGGACTATTTCAGATTTTAGGAATTTTCTTGAAACTTGTAAATATTATTTTATAATTTTTGAAAAGCATACACCGCTAAAATAATGTATAACACTTTAAAAGAGGAAAAATCTAAGAAATTAAATGTATAAATTATTTGGAAGCTAATAACACAAACTTTCTAAAAATTGAAATTTTCATTTTATTAAAATAGAAGATTAGACATTAACAAAGATTTATTTAAAAGCTTAAAAACATCCCAAAAAATTACTAAAAGTATTAAATAGACATAAAATGATAAAAAGTTTTTGGGACATACTTTAGAAGAGAAATCTTAATAAAAGTTTTTTAAAGAAATAGAGGTTCGAAGATTAGTAAGTCAACATGGTGTCAACTTAATCATGAGTCCAAATTGTGTAACGAATCAGGAAGTAGGTTGGTTGGTGGACACAATGGTGCAAGTCAAAGTCAAGTCTGGGTGTCATGAACTCTCTATATGGGTCAATGCACATGTTAGATCACTTGCTGATCAGGCAAGCCTACCATCTGAGTTAGACCTACAAGGCCCATTATCAAGCTGATTAGGCTTAATGTAGTATAAGTTGAATGACCTGGTAGGTCACGTAGGCAAAAAGCAATGAAGGTAGCATAGCTAATAGAATAAGGCCCATTAGCCCATTTGTTTTGCCCTTTTTGCATTTTCACAAAAAAGTTTGAGCCTAGAGTGCAACTTTATGCCCCGTTTAGAATTTGCATATGAGAAATAGGTACCTCAATTGTCTAAAAGTTTTGGTACATATTTGTTTGGCTCTTGGCCATTGAAAATCTTGACCAATTTCCTCACCATATGGGCTAGTTTTGAGATATGGAGTTTTAGGATAAAGATGAAGAGGTACAACAAATAAAAGATAAGCTATAGGAAAGACAAGAATTTGATTTTTGTTTGAACAAAGACAATAGAATAATATATTTCAAAAATTGAATCTATGCATCAAATAAATTAGAAATTAAATAAGGATTACAAAAGGAAGCATAAGAAACTCATTTCTTGGTAAATCTAGGTATGAAAAAAATGTATCAAAGACATGCAGACAAAATTTTTATGGCAAGGTATGAAGAAAAATCTGCAAGATTCAATGAATCAATGCTTTTTTTAGTAAAGGGAGAGCTTTAAATATTGAGTAAAATGCTTCAACCTCTTCCATCACAAGTATGGAAGTCGTAAGAGATAAGTATGGATTCAGATAAGATGTAATTTGGGTTATCAAGGAACATCTGCACATTTTTTTACAACAGGCTATTATATCTTTTCAAGATTTAAAATTCAAATTTAACTTATGACAAAAAGTACATGAAGCTTTTAGAACACAACTAAAGTTTAGCACTACCATTCACCGTCAGATAAACGCTCAAATAAAGAGGAGCATAAAGGCATTAAAAGACATGCTAAGGTTGTATATCCTTGATTTTGTAAGGCATTGGGAAGTACATTTACCTTTGATTAAGCTCTCATAAAGTAACAGCTATCAAGCAAGTATCAGTATAGCACATTAGAAGTGCTTTATGACTGGAAATATCAATCACCACTATAATTGAAAAATGAGATACATATGACATTAGTAGGGACAAAAATGATAGTGAACTCTCAAAGAAGTGCAAACTATTAAAGCTACCTCCAAAAAGCTCAAAATCATCAAAAAAATCAGTATAATTCTAAGCAAAAGAAGCTAGAATTTCAAGAAAGAGATCATGTCTTCACTAAAGCAAGTTTAATCAAGTGAATCACTAGGTTTAGAGAGGAAGGAAAGAAAAAGCTAAGATATATTGGTTCTTTCCATATCATACATTAAATTGGTGCAGCAACATATAGATTGCATTGCCTCTATCCTTCACATATCATTCAATATGGTCTAACGAATATAAGGGTTCAACCCATTCTAATATATGAAGGAAGGCCAATTAGAAACCTAGAAAAGGAAATGGAGAAGTTAAGAAATAAAGAAAACCTAATAGTAAACATTTTATGGTCAAATCAATTAGAATTAAAAGTAATGTTAACATTAGAAGATGAGATGATTTTGTATATATTTCTTATTCTTAAGTTAGGTACAAAATTCTCATCAAGAAAAACTCATATCATCCTAACTATATGAAATAAATTTTCTAAAAATAATATGTTACTTTAATTCTTAAGAATTAATTTATTTTTCAAAAACCATATGCATTGCCCCAAAAAAAGTATGACACTTAAAATAAAAGAGCAAAACTATAAAAATAAGAGTACAATTTATTAGAAATTCTATGGCAACATATTTGTGCAAATGCTAATTGTCTAAATATAAAATGAAAGATAACTAATTAACAAGAATTAAAAAGAAATTTAAAAACTAGAGTTGAAATATTTAGAAAATTATCAAAATTATCTAAGTAAAAAAATTATAATACTAGACTAAGACATAGTTCTTCTAAAGAATCTCAATATAAAATTAGTAGGCATGAAAAAAGAGTGTCTTGATCGCAAAAAAAATGCTCATTGAAATCAACAAAAAATAACAAAATAATTATTATAATGAAATTTAGATAAGAAAAGTTATTATGATACTAATTCAAGTTTAAAAATATGAAAATCAGATGATGGGTAGAACCTATCGCAGAGAATCAAATAAAAATATCCAATAAGGTTTTGGAGGTCCAATTGATTAAAACAATTCTACAAATATATTAATCTCAAAGTTTTAATTTAGTTTAAAAGCATAAAACATAACCAATGAAAATACTCATTCTAGAAATTCCAATTAAAGAAAACTACAAACAGAGGAGGAAGCATGGTTGTTCAAACAATTCAAAGAGTTGAGAAATTGAAGTAGGGTCAAATGAAGAGTTATGGAAGCCAAAGAAGAAGAAGAGATGCAAGAAGATTATAAAGGGAATGAATTTTAATTTTGTGGTATTTCAAAAATTTTGGGAAAATTTTAGAAGAGGTTATCTTCTATAGTAGCTGAGAAAAACATAACATAAAAACAAATGGAATGACATCTCACTTTAGGAATTTCATGACCTTCATGAAGTCATGCTAAAGAAATTATAAGGCATGTCCACAACTTATGAAGTAACGTAGACATGCCTCATACATTTTATGAATTTTTTTTAATGCATATGTTATTTTAATTTGTGGCTAAATTAAGAAAAATAACTTCTAAATCAAAGTAAAAAAAACTTCATAACATATGGTGTATGGGTGTTGCTTCTTGTGCTGTTTTTGTTGTTATTGATACGAGCTTGCTTGATTAAAAATTTATTAAATTCACATAGTTGGCTCATGATCCCTTCTCATGCTATAGTCAATGTTATGCGGAATGAATGTATTTATATGCACAAATTTATTTAAAAAACATATAGTGATCTAAATTTTGGCACGATTAAGTACATTAGTTACACCTCTTTTTTGTTATCCCAAATAAGAAATTTGGTCAACCAAGGTATATTCTTCCCTCATGATTTTTTTAATTATGTACTTGTAAATTAATTATCTAAGTTATCTTGTTTGTTTATCATGCATAAGATGAGATCACTTAAATTATCAAGCTATGTTGACCATGCATGTTTCTAATTAACTTAAAAAGGAAACTAAGACACTATGTGGCATGATAATTCTTAAAATATCGGATACAAGGTGGTAGTTTAGGATAAGGAAGTTAAAATTTGAATTTTTGTCAAGAATGAATGCAAATTATGAAGGAAATTTTGATGCCTTAACTTTAGCCATGTCATCCATGTGGCACCATAAAATTTTGAATATTATAACTGACTCAGCTAAAGATTGAGACAATTTTCCTTTAGGGCACTAGAACTGAGCCCTATGATTTGAATAGAATTAAAACCCTAGCCATTGTTTAAAAAAACAACCTCATTTAAGGACGTGGTTTGCTAGTCATTAAGACCAAGTGTATGGTTTTATTAGAGCTTTAGAAAGCCCTAGCTATGACTCTTTGCAAGGAGGCTTTACTTGAGATAGGCTAAAGAAAGAAGATCTAACCATAAGAAAGAGAAGGAGGAGGAGACATAAATCAAAGCATCAAAAGCCTGATAGTCTACTTCATAATTTGGCTATGCTAGAATTAATAAAGGAGAAAATCACTATAGATTTTGTCTTAGCTTTGCTAAGGACCAGGTAGAGCTTTGATATGATTTAGGTAGTAATGGATCGAATTAGCTCATTTTCTTCCAATGTCGATAGCAGATTCAATATGCAAAAATGGTGGAATTATAAATGTAGTAGATTGTTCATCTGCATTGAGTGCTAAGTGTGATTATTTTAGATAGATATATAAAGTTTACTTCTCAATTTTAGAATCTTTTACTTCAAACTTAATGAACCATTCTCCAACTAAGCTTAGCCTATCATCCTCAACTATTAGAATGGCATTATATAAGGCATTATATAATTGGTAATGTAGATCTCCCTTGTGATGAGCTAAGGATGAGTCCAAGTAGACCCCAAATCATTAAAGAGATAATTAAGAAGATCTAAGAACTATGTGAGAGATTTCAAGTGATGCAAGATAAGAAAAATAAATATGTTGATAGTAGCATAGATTGGTAGGCTTTTAGGTTAAAGATTAAGTATTCCTTAGGTTTAGTCCTATTTAAGGACTATTTAAATTTGTGAATGCCATTATGTTATGTCCCAAATACATTGAAATATACCATATTATAAAGAATATTGGTTTAGTGGCTTATAAACTTTAGTTGTCGAAGAATTTGGCTAAGATACATGATGTCTTCCATGTACCAAGCTTGAAGAAATATGTTCTAAAACCAACACAGATTCTACAAGAACAACCTAAGGATCTTTAACTACAATGAAAAGTTTCTTATCGAGAATGTTCAATGAATATATTGGAGTTTACTATTATCCAACTAAGAAATAGAAGCCTACCCATGGTTAAGGTTCTATGAAGCAACCTAGAGGATCGATAAGCTGTGCATGATGCTGAAAGTTTGGTTCACCATACAAAGCAAGGGCTATTTTCTTAAATTTAGTGAAAAAATCCTAATTAAGCTATGGAGATGTTATGCTACACTTTTAACTAAACCATATAGACATTTATCTAACAAGGTATACTCTTGCCTCTTAATTTTGTTAATTATGTACTTGTAAATTATTTTCTTATTCTAGCTTATTTGTTCATCATTCATAAGATAAGATCACATAAATTACCAAGCTAGGTTAACCATGCATGTTTAAAATTAATCCAAACAGAGTGTTAGGATCATATGTAGTATGATAACTTCTTCAATTTACTATCCAAGGTGGTGGTTTAGTATAAGGAAATTGAAATTTGACTTTTTGCCTATAAGGCATGCAAATTAAGAAAGGAATTTAGATTACGTAATGCTAATTGTGTGATGAATGTAGTGCCATAAAATTGGAATGTTGTAACCAACCTAATTAAGGATTGAGGTAGTTTTCCTTAATGGGATTATAGGGGAACCAAGTGATTTGTTAGAAATAAAACTTTAGCCATTATTTTAGAAATATCTTGATTTATGTAGTTAGCTAACTATTTAAGACCAAGTGTGCAATGTTCCTAGAGTTTTATAAAACCATAATCATGAGCCTTTGCAAGGATGTTTTAACTAAGAGGAGCCAAGAAAAGAAGGTCTAGTCGTAAGAAAGAAGAGTAGGAGACTTCAAGACTTGTAGAAGAATAATCCCATCTTTAAAGTAGTCCATTGCATGGGTCTAAAATGTAGGATAAACTTTAAGAACATGCATTACATTAGGCACATAATAAGAAAAAATTAGATATTTGATTAAGCATGCATGCAAAAATATATGTCTTTATGATCTTGATCTGTTATGCCAAGATTATTTCTCATGAACCTTAACCTAAGGAGAACTAATGATAAATCTAAAACATGTTGATGAAAAACTTTATTGAAAGCTCATGTTCCTTTAATGGAGATCTAGTCTAAATCTATAGATTTTAATTATGTTACCATGCTTGAGATGTTGTAATGGGACTTTGTAGTATAATGCATGCTTAAGACTAGATTCCATTTGATATCATGATTTTTACTTGTAATTGTGAATATTGTTTGGTTAGTGTTGAGTGTGATGTCTTGATCATGACTTGTAATTTCTTTAATATGAATGTTATCATGCAATTTGCTAGTTTAGCTTGTGGAGGAACTTATGATATTGTACATCAATTATTGCTTAAGAGAAATTAGAACATTATAGTTTTATGTTGCATTTTAAAGGAAGATGCCTTGAAACTGAGCTTTTACTTCATTGAAAGTTTTATTTCATGTTTATACTACCATGAAACCATGTATGTCAGATGGTTTTAATCTAATTCATGTATGTGATGAAATACACTATTTTCCAAGAACATTTATATGATTTTTATATGATAAGTTAGTCAATTCATATTTACTTCAGGTTTCAAGAATTGGGCACCATGTCATGATGAAATTATCTATATAAACTTGGAATTTGTTAAGGAAAATGCTTGAGTTTATTTTTGTGCAATGAGAACCTAGATTAGAATATGAACCTTAGGATGGAATTTGTAATAATAACCAAACCCTAAGGATTTCTTATAACCAAGTATTGCATTACCTTGGTTATGCCTAGGAAGCTTATTAACATGACTTCATTAGGTTATCTACATAGTTAAGACCTTATGAGGATCTACACAACTACTAAGGTGATTTAAAGCTCTTATTTTCTAGAATGGAAGCATCATAAGACTTGGTTTTGGGCCTTAAAAGAAGGCTAGTTATAGGAGTTCATGAGTAGGCTAATAGAAATGCTTAAGAGTTTGTTATAAGTGTTAAACATTGAGGTTAGATTAAGGTAATCGATAATTACTTGGCCTTAAGTGATATAAGATTCGAAGAAGATTAATTCAACTTAATCATGACTTGTAAGGTTTAAGAGTTAGATATGCTTAGCAATTTGTAGACAAATGTAGCCATTATATGATCATTGATGTGATTGGGGTAGATTTGGTTTGAGAATGATTCTAAGTGCTTAGATAACCATAAATAAGCTTAAGAGTGAATTGTAGCTTTTGGATGAACCCTAGAGAGTGATTATCGAGATGAATGAAGGCTTAGTTAGCATAAGTAAATGAGCCTTTAAAGAGAAGTCTTGAAATAGATCTAATTTGGGGTAAGCTAAGCATTGATTTAGGTTTTATAGAGTTCTTAGGTCTTAGTTTTATGAGAAAATATGAATAAAAGAATTAAGAATGCATTAAGAACAAAAACACTTGGTGAGTTTGTAAACATGCTGACAATAAGGGCTTAACTTAGGGAGGCTCATGGTTAAACCTTGCATGATGATTGGAATGCTTGATTTTAGCCTTAGGAGTAATGCTAAATGTCACTAAGGGTTGGATGTTCTTACGGATGTTGGTTAAACCTTTGGCATGGATTGTATTTTTGGGTGATTAGGCTCTTAAGCTATAGGTTGACACCTTAAATAGTAGTTTGAGATTTTGAATGGCATAAGATGGGCCTTTGAGAAGAGTATGGTAGCTTAACTTTAAGTATGAGACATAAATGTTACTTGTAGAACTCATGTGAACCCAAGTTTGAAAAGATTGGCCATAACATGGAATATGTTTCTACAGATTAAATGTTAAAGCCAAAGCTTTTGACTTTAGTAGAAGCTCAATTGATAACCCAGATAGTCAAGGAGATCTAAATGAGGATACTAGATAACGTTAAAGAAAAGACTAATTATAGTTATGAAATCTAAATAAAGTAGAGTATCCTAAATAATTGATTTAAGATTTAAACAAAAATCTTAAGGAACTATAAATAATAGATAGATAACCTCAATACAGTCAAATAAGGTTTTAAGTAAACCTTAGGATTATCCTAAATGAAAGATTAGGGTTAACGGAGGAACCCTAAATAGTAGATAATAGAGTTTTGGAATAATTCCAATTTAATAAGTAAGATAATTTTGATGACAAAAAGATTTAGGATGTAGTGGATGTTAGGTTTTGGACCCACAAGGTAGGGATGAGCAAGCTAAAATATTAAGACTATCACCAAATAAAGATGTAGCCATTTTGCATGATTAGTTAACCCATAAGGTAAGTGCCAAATCATGCGGTCAAACACTTAAAGTGTAGCTAAGTTCTACTTGCACATTAAGCCCAACACGCGATAATAATGTGATAGATTGTATGGCAAGAAGTGTCATGTGCTATTGAGATTTCCTAGAGGCCAAGGGGTTTAGCTATGTGATTAATAGAGCCCAAGTTACAATATTACCTAAAGATTCAAGAATGTCAATCCTTGTCATAGTTCTCATGGGCTTGAAGGGAGTACCAAATCATTGATAGAACATCGAGCATCCAATTAACTACATCATATGATTATGATGTTATAGAGACTTGAAAGGTTCTAATGGATATTAAATAAATAATTTTCTTTGAATTATGTTATTAGGGGTAGTGATTGCTAGAGTTCTCACGCATTAGTTTAGCTTAGAAGTCTAAGATACTTTTGATGATATCACTATAACTATTGATTCATTATGCCCTGCTTTTATAAATTCATATATCTCAATGTTAGTATATAATTATTTTTATAATATAACTTAAGGATTTCTTATTGAGTTCCTTATCTTAGTCCCACTTACATTACTTCTAGGTCTAAATAGTTAAGAGTTTGTATATGAGTGATAGATTGGCAGCACTAAAGTTAATACATCTAATTAGCATGACATTTCCATTAACATCTCATGTTATTTAGTAATGGTGATGTTATTTTATTTTATGGCTTTTAGATTATATTTGATGGACATTTGATTATATCAAACATTTAATTCTAAATTTTTAAATTTGCATCTTTCATAATAATATTTTATCTTAGATTATGGATTCAGGAAATATCTATGAGCTATGATGTTATATTAGCATTGTCGCATGTATGGAATTCATTACAAGCTTTCTTTGGTGCCACACACAAGCCAGCACATATTGGTAGCTTACCCTAGCCAATGGTGAACTTGTTATTCATTTTGAATAACAAGCCCAATGAGTAAAAGAAGGCTATCCAGGTACATTAATAGGTGTATGTGTATTTTACACCATGGGGTTTAAAAAAAGTTGTGGTAAAAAGATCAAGTGTGACAGCATTTATTAGAATAAATAATTAATGAAACAATATGCTTATTGGATAAATAAAAGGTATGAAAATCTTGAGAAATGGTAAAAAGATATTAGGTTAAATAATTTAAAACAAAAAAGAGAAAGGACCATTATACTCATTATGATATTCTATATTGGGTATAACTCTAGGTGGAGCCTAGTAAGGATGTACTCACAAGCTGTTCTTAATCAATTAAGCCTTACTATAGTTGTGATAAATCCACCATAGTTGATTTAGGTGACCTGTATATCCTACCTTATGGATGATAAAACCCCAAAAATATAAGGGTTAATGCAAACTTTTGTAGAAATTGTAATGAACACATAACTAAGGGAAAATAAAGTGGAATATGAAATTTAAAGAATTATAATTAAATAGGATATGATAGAGTTTGGGTTGCTTCTACTCGTTTATTTCTTTTAATTTATGTAGATTTTATTATTCAATATGTCACATCCCAAAAAGAAGTGGATAGTTTTTTTCGAGATGGGGAGAGATAATACTACCTCCACCATCCATTGTTTGCATTCTTTTATAAGTTAATATTTAATATATTACATCACCATAACTATTGTTTCAAACTTAACTAATACATAAAGTAAGCCACTACTTTTTTATTTATGCACATAAACTTGTACATATGCACACCCACCACTATGCCATAATAGATGGCTACTCATCCCATTGCCACCTTGATCTACACCATTTAAAATGATGGTATGAAGAGTAATGTAAGAAAAGCATAAGTGAGCTAATTAGCCAACAGATAAACAATAACGCAAATGGAATTGAAAGAAAATTAACAAAAAAAATATTTGGGGAGTAAATCAAATAAAACTAAATATGCATTTATTATGCTCTTAAGTCTTTTCATAAGTACTTCACATGAAACAAATAGAGTTAGAAATAGATAATTCCTTTTGTGAATCATTCTTTTTTACCATTATATGTATAAATATATCAATATAGATAATTATTCCAACTTCATTCTAGCTTAATTCACTTATTCCCTCTTCTTTTTTCCTTTTTTTCATTTTACTTTTTTTTTATTTCCTTTCCTTCATGTCTTTTCATATCTCCATTCTTCTTTTATGAGGCTTTGTTTTTCACTATATTATTATCCCATAGTTTCTATTATCTCAATCTTAAAAATTACTAGTGTCATCTTCTTTTATTTTTCATTCTTTGTTAGGTTTACTTTCATTGTCAATGTTATTTCTTTTTTTATTCCTAGTCCAATTTATTGCAAATGCCAGTTTTCTTTTTTTTTTCTTTTACATTCCTAAACTAGTTTAATACCAATGTGAACTTTCTTTTATTTTCATTTTTGGCTCAATTTATTGTCAATGCAAATTTCCTTTTTTATCATGTGATAATGCCTTTTGTGAAACTACATTTTTACTTTCTTATTTAATTCTTTGATCTCATTGCTTAATTACCCTACTTCTATTTTCATTTCATTTATTATTTCAATTTTTTATTGTTTTTATTTTCATACCTTCATGATACATAGCAAAAAATATAATTATTTTACATGTACATACTTACATATATATTCATATATGCAATTATGATGCCATGCTATATGTATAAGTTAATACATCTCATTTTATTTCTATTAAATTCCCTACATACATTACCAAGTAGATTTATCTATTTCAATTTTTTTGAAATAAGCTTCATTTCTATATTTCTTTTCCTTTTGATACATTTTCCATGATCTTTGTCCTTATTCATTTTTCTCTCTACCAGTAGTCCACTGTTGCTCCTGATCTTTCCCTCACTTTCCATTTATGTGGCTATGACTACTACTCCAAAGCTCCACTTTCCTCTTTCTCTCTCTCTATCTTTTCATTTTTAAGTCTCTTTCTATCTCTTCTTAAACCAACTCTCCTAAAATAACTACAATGGAGAATTTGATGGCATAGCATATTACCATTATTGTATTCTTTTCTTTTACATTTCTAACCTTATTTATGATTAGTGCTAGTTTTGTTTCTTTCTTTTTCATTCCTAGCTTGATTATCATTAGTGCCAATTTTCTTTTTTTCTTTTTGATTCTTGGCTTAATTAGATCTTGTGCTAGCTTCTTTTTTTCTTTTTTATTCCTAGCAAATTTATTACTAATGCTGGTTTTTTTCTTCTATCATGAGATAACACCTTTGGGAAAACCATCATTTCACTTTTTTTTTCTTTCTTTCATCTCACGACTTAATTAGCCTACTTTTACATTCATTTGGTTCATTTTTCCTTATTTTATTATTTTCATTTCCATTCTTTCATCCTACATAGAAAAGAATTTTGTAGTACATACTAATATAACTATTACATATATATAGATATAAGCAAATCTTATCTCTCACTATATGCCATGTAATTATGATGCCATAATATATGCATATGCCAAAGACTCATTTTTCATTTCAATTATTTTTCATAGTTATATTACCAAATTCGATTTGTCTGCTTAAATATTTGGAGATTGGCTGGGTTCTAAAATTTCCTTTCCTTTTGAAACCTTTTCCATAATCATTGCCCTAATCCATTCTCTTCTTACTATTGCTCCACTATAGATGCTCCTCTTTCTCTTTCTTTTCCTTTCTATGGCTCCAACTCCTTCACTAGAGCTACTCTTCCCTCTCTTCCTCTTTTGTTTCTTTTCTCCATTCACTTTCTCTCTCCACAAGTTACCTCTCTTGCTTTCACTTCATGAAGCATCTTCAACTAGGTACCTTATAGTAGCTATAATGGAGAATTCAAAGATCTTAATTTCCTATATATCCATTTGAGTAAAATATATATATTGAATTTTTAATTTATTGTTCTTATTAATAATAAACTAGATTAAGCTCTACAAATTTTAACCAAAGAATTGATAAGTTCTTCTAAATTATCTCTTCTTAATGACATTCTTACATTAACATTTGGTAAAGTTTTGTAACATTTCATGTTTTTTAAGACAATATTAAACAATATTATTATATTTTGGCATCAAAACATAAACTTGGTTGTGCTTAACTAATTGCATAGTTGCTTATGATTATAGGCTTGTACTATAATTACATCTCAAGGACATCACATAATATTTATGCTTATTTGCCTTAGGATACCATTGTCCCAAGTTTGTATTTTTTTGCATTAAGTATACGTAGATTTGGTCAACTTAGCTTATGTAAGTTAGCTTACATTTCTTTTGCCTAAAAACTATAGTGAAAACGATTCAAAACATGAGACTCCAAGGGAAGTTGAGAGTAAGGTTAACTTAGATTTTGGTTTTATATTTAATTATTGTTTTGTACATCTTACAATAGTTTTTTAAGAGATTATGTTGTTCCAACAAATAACTTTGTTCAATATATGTATTATACTTATTTTATTCAATAAAGATAACCTATAGTTTTAATTTGGATTGATATCTAATATTTTTCTTTTATTGTAATTATGGAAAATAAATTGTTTAAAAAATATGTTTTTTATTTTTTTCATATAAAAAGTTTTTATAAACATCAAAAATATTTCAAAATGTATATATAAATATATCATTGTATTCTACATTAGAAAGGGATTTTAAAATGCTAGAAAAATGAACTTTTAAAATAGTGAGTTTTAAATTTTATACTTTCATTTATAAATAAAATTTGAGAATACTGCAAGGTATGATATCTATTTGGAACAATGAGAACATGCTTCTATTAAAGTATTACCTAAAAGTTAATTACAACAATTTTGTCATAAAAGGAAAAATAAAGTCAAAATAATTTTATTGTTTCATATTACTAGGAATAATGGTAGACCTATAGATGAGCCTAACTTATCCCAAAAGTTAGCAAGAATCCTTAATGTTTTCAATATCTCGTCACCAAGAAAATATATGATGGATTTGATGATATTCAAAAATATTTGTAATATATAGAGAATTTGTGGGAATGAAAAGAGTAAGGGAGAGGAGACGTAGAGAACAAAAAAGAAGGTGAATCTAAGAAAAACAAATGTAGATCTTTAAGAAGATTTGAAGAAAATGAAAGATAAAATAAGAATATGTAAATGAAAATAGGTGATCAAATTTTAATAATAAGATAAGATCTCCTTTGAAACATTCCATATAAATTATAATTTTATTTCTTGGAATGCAAAGAAATGGGGTCCTTTGAATTTGGTTGGAATTATTATGATCAAAGGTTGTTGTAGTTTTCAACTGCATTGATCATATAGAGACGATTGTCTCACTAATCTTGTATGATCTATGTGAAGGGGTTGGCAAGAACGTTTATTTGAAGTATGAAAAAGGTTATCAAATGACCATTATAAGAGTATAAAATGGTATCAAACTAGTATGATCTAGTTATGGAAAGCTTAGGATAGATCTCTTATACTTTATATGACAAAGTACCTACTATTGACTATACATGTCTGAAGGGAGATTAGTTCATGTCACATTTAATAAAAAGTATCACAATATTAGATTTATGATGAATGAAAATCATAGATCATACATTATCATACTAACAATCTTATTATATAATGTGGTTATAGAAACATAAAAAATGAGTAGTTTCAAAGGGTTGACTTTAAATAGCTTTTGGAAGTGTCTTATTATAAGTTAAAACTAGAAATTAATTTATCATAGATAAAAGAGAATGAAAAATGTTCAAAAAATGAGGAGAATTGATAAAAGAAAAAAAGTTATGGATGTAAGCATATTATTAAATATCTATTTATTATTTTGGGGTGCATAATATTATAAGCATTTATATAACAAATCATTCCTTATTTATATTTTGATTACATTATAACACATTGAGACATTGATCTATATTTATATATGTATATATGAATGATTTACATATATAAATATAAGAAGCTATCCATCTAAACCTATGAAAAAATGAGATGAAAAGAAAAAATGCTTAAAGAAAAGAAAAGAAAGAAGAGGCTGATATAGCCTAAGAAAGAGATTGATACTCTATAACTCTATTTGGTAGAAACCTGATAGATATGATATATGTGATATATATGATATATGTCATCATAAGTGTCATGATACTCAGAGGTGGGGTCATAATATGTTAAAAATACTTTATTAGTGATAATGCGATACTTCATTCCCTAGTCTCATGGGCAACTAATGATGGAGCTTTAACATGTCAAAGTTTTTCATTCCCCATTAGCATAGAATGTTGACATTAAGGGGTAAGACTATTGATAATAAAATACTTCACTTTTGGCATCATGGGCACCCAACAATAGCACTCCAACATGTTAAAGCACCTTATTTTCATGTAGTACAGGACATTAGCATTAGGGGGAAAGACTAATGATGATATGATACTTCACTTCTTAATACATTGGGTATTTAGAGATGAGACCTTAGCTTAACAAAGCTCTACAGTTTGTGATAATTAGATATGATATGTGATCATCTAACCTGGGATAAAATCAATAAAAAGAGTTTAAGTTTAGAAAAAGAATAAATATGTGAAAGAGAAAAGAAAGTAAAGAAATAAAAAATGAAATTAAAAGTATGATAAGAAAGAAGAGTAGTATATATTATGTATATTATATGATATTTGTACTATTTGATGTTTATGTATCTATAATAGCTAAATGCATATGGTGATAAATGCATTGATATTATAATTCTCTTTATAGATTATTAAGTATTACTCGATTTACTACTCTATCTTATTTATTTACTACATTATTACTATTTTATACTTTTTTTACATGCAATTATTAGTTTTTCTATTCATATCATGCTCATTCTTCACTTATATTATAACTTAGGATGTAAACACTCATAGAGCATGAGTTTCATAGATGATAATCCAGTACTCTTGGGTGAGAGCATGTTGTACTTATGAGTGTGAGTATGACAAACTTTGTGCATGTAAGAACATCTTATATTCTATTCTTAGATGTTGTATCAATTTTAGTTTTCATCTTTTCATATTGTGATAGTTGTTTACTATGTAGTATTGTTTTGCTAATCATGTTAAACTTGATTTTTTAAAATTATTAGAGTATTCTTCATCACCCTTACTCATTTTAGTTGATCCATATTCTCAACTAATGTTATTTTCCTTAATTTACATAGTAAACTTATTTTTTGGATGTAGTTTATTAAGTTATATTTTTTTGGCTTAAAAAGGTGTGATAATGGCTCTATGATATATAAGAATAAAATTCAAACCTTGTTATCATTGGTACTCAACGATGGGGCCATAAATGACAAATGTGTTGTTCTCATTAACACTAGATGCTAGTAATGAGAGGTAATATTTCCATGATAGATGATGTAATAACTTGTATTTTACCATATTTAAGATTTGATGAATCATAAAATTAAGCCAATAGAGTTATTATTATTATATATATATTGATGTAATAAAGTAAATTTCTTAAAATATGATATTTATATATTCAATTACTATTTGAAGCTTGGAAGCATGCCATAGTTTCAAACTTACTCAAAACGTTTATTTGAGTAAAACTTTGGATGAGCTATGGCCATAAGAAATTTTGGGAAACTTAGACAATTAATTTTTAAGTATTAAAATATAAAGTTAAATTTTTATGCAATAATTTCAAGATTGAACAATGAAACCCATGTTCATTAGGCTATGCCCATAAGAAATTTAAGAATATATAAGGAAAGAGATAAAAGTTGAGAGGAAAGGGTGATAAAGAAAAAACTAAGGTTAGAAGAAAAATGAGAAAGAAGGTTAAGGGAAAGGAGAGGTAAGACTGTAGTAAATGTAAGAACTACTTGTTATTCTAATTAGTAATTAAAAGAGGAGAAAGAAGGGTCATTTTTAGCAATATAAAGTAAAGAAATAATGACGACCAAGATATGGGGAAGAATCTAAGTTGTTTTGGATGTTTTTTCTTTAATTTTATGTAATTCAATGTATGGTAGATTGGGGTTCATTTTAAAATGGATTTTTAGAGAATTTTAGGTGATTAAAAAGAAATTGGAGTCAAAACTGAGAGCTCAAGTGGAGAAAGTCGTTAGTGGAGCAAGGTTCTACATGCATGATGAGTTATGTCATACTCTACAACCAATTTTTAAATGGTGGATATAAAGGGATATGATCTATATGGTGTGGTGTCTTACACAGAGTTTAAGGTAGATTGTATTAAATGATTATCTAGGTCATACAAGTATTATGCATAGGTGTTTTGTGTAAGTCATGTCATTGTACAAGTGCCAAGGATGGGAGGAGCTTGAATGATTAATTGGAGTGAGTTTAAAGTAAGGGATCGAATTAGTCTTGTTTGGTATCATATAAGAGCTTATGAGTATGTCTTACAATTATGTTATGGATAATCATATTGTATAATGGTGATGAAGGTCATTGTAATTTAATAATGTGGCTTTGTACAATATGAGAGCTTGAACAATATTGTATGATGGGTTAAGTAGTTGTGATAGGATGGGTAGTGGGCATCATACTATATGATGGGGCACATTGTATAAGTACAATAGGATATCGCTCGAAGATAATTAGTTGGAAGAGGAATGGCAATTATATGAATGTTTTTAGTGATTATATTATGTTAACCATGAAGAATAGAAGATTGTATGTTGGATCATACATTATTGGTAGAGGATGCCGATCATACTATGTGATCTTAGACATCGTACCATACAATCAATTGTAGAATGATGAAGTGGCCAAGAAGCATAGCTTATCATACATGCACCATGTGGTATATTGTATTGTATGATCAATTGGCTAAAGAATGGATGGATAGTCCTACTAAGGAGTTATGGGTCATAATGTATGTAGGAGATGTACAAGTATGATGAATTCAACTAGTGAGAGGAATAGAAAGAATTCTTTGACATTGTGAAGATATCTGATAAGCAATTAAAATGGTATAATAATCAATTTGAATATATACAATCGTAAGAAACCTAAAATGGGGAGGATCAAACTACATAGCTTCTTTATAGACTTAGATAAATCTAATAACCTATGATATAAAGCAATAGAATATTTATATATATATATATTGTTGCTTTTGGCCAACATTTTATCTTATTATATCAGCAATGTTTATAACTTCTAATAAAAAAAAGGTTGTGTGGACACTTGGTATGGCACAAGTTTTACAAATGCTGATATTCAATTTTAGATGATAAATATCACTTGTGTCATATTAATAAAAATATATAAATACATATGAAATACATAAAGGTACTCATATCATATAGCATGATGTGACAAGTAACTTAAAGGGTACAATATTAAAAGGTAATAATTGATTTCCTAAGATATTGTCCTCATATTATTTAGAGTGAGAATTCTTTAACAAGTTATATGATGTCATATGATAGGATGAAGAAGTCCTTAGAGTGGGGATATTCATATTTATAGATATATTTTGTGCCACTAGTACTTTATGCAAAGTGACAAAGTGAGGTTATATGATATTTGTTATTGGATTTAGATTATAATGGTTAAAAGGAATTAAGCTTCTTAAAATATAATACTTAAAAAACTAGAAAATAGGTTAATATTTATGTGCAAATTCTAATGTCTTTGGCATTATTAGTTTACTTATGATTTATTCTCTTGTTTTCTAACTTTGTTCAATACTAGCAATACTTCATGATATTTTATGTTGGTTACCATAATGGATTTATCTATTAAACACTTTAGGGTCTTACTAGTGCTTTTATCGTTACACATTCACCCATGGCACCTACAGATGGGGATTTGGATGCTATATAGGAGGACCAAACCCAGGAGATGTGATAGTAGGTGGTGTTCTGTTTGAGTTGGGTTCTTGTGTTATGATGGAACTTTTATTTTATATAGGATTTGTTTTATACTTATTCTAGTGTAGATGATTATATATAATTTTTGTATCTACAATCGTTAGCCATACTAATATTTTATTTTGTTTTTATGGATTATTTAGTTTGCCTTTTCATTCTCAACTAATGTATTAGTGTCCTCACCTTTCTATTTAATTTTACATAATCTCTTGTTTGTTATGAGGTATATGATTAAGTGGAGCTTTAATAGATGATGATATGATATAAGAAATAAAAAGAAGAAAAATAAAATGAAGATGACCATGGAAGAAAGTAAAAGAAATGATATGATATAAGCACTATATGATAATGATCCATATGATAACTATGCACATATATGAGCACCATGCATATGATTATTCAAGTAGTAATTTATTGCATCATATTTTATAAGTTTTGATGAACCATTTATTTATTAATTATTCCTTATTTTTTATTTTGTTTTGCACTTTTTTATTACTTTTATGTTTGTAGCTAGTATTTTTTTTACTAAGTATATTATGCTTATTCTTAACTTATACTATAAAACAAGATATAGACACTTACAAAGATGATGATTCCTAAATGATAACTTAGAATCCTATATAAGAGAGATTTGATGTATTTTAAGTGCTTTGTAAGAGATATGTTGTATGTGAGGACTAGTGATTTTTTTTGATAGTTTATGTATTAGTACTATTGTTTTAGCTTTTTATTGTGTGGTTATTTAGAGTTATGTACATGACAAGTGTGTATTTGGAAATCAATTTAATTAAAGAATTCTTAGACACGTTTGTATTGCTCAAAAGTTAATAGTTCATGTGAATTTTGGTAGAAGATTCAATATGAAATTTGTCACTTTATTGCAGCCTATGCTACAAGTAAGGTCATGCCAAAACAAATTATAAACATAAATCAATAAAATTATAAACCCAGATAGAACTAGGTATTTCAGGTGCTCACTTTAAGTAAGACCAATATAAGGAAGAGGATAGCAACATACAAGCTGTGAGAAAACTATCTAATGATTTGGAAGAACAATCAAGATTAGGACTTCAAGCTCATTGGTAATATAGTAATGGAACAATTGGCTTACCTATATAGTTGGAGCAAAAAGGAAATTTGATTAAGGCAAACACTCAACTCAATATGACATGCAGTATGAAAAGAAACCTACAAGCTAAGCTAGTAGCCCATCAAGCGGTGATCAAAAGAAAAGCTCAATTTGATAAAGGATGTTTATTGAAGTTAGAAACAACATTATAGCAAAAATCCTTATTATCACTGGATTTTTAGGTGCTCAAGGATTTTAGGATAGAAGATTATGAAAAAGCAATGAAATTAGGATTAATTTCAATTAAATATGACAACTTTACTTCCTTTCAAACATAAAGATAACAAAAAGGGCACTAAATAATATACCAGCCCTAAAGGGAATCATAGAAACATTTGATCAATAAATATTTTTTAAGCATTCCTAACGAATAGTTAATATGGTTATATGGAATATTAAAGGAGTTTTGAATAATAAGTCCATTACTTGACTTAAACATTTTACTTAAAACCAATAACATAGTGTTGCTTACTTTGATTGAATTGATGGTGCAAGCAAAGAAATTACCTTATCTTGCTCTTAATCTAGGGTATGATTATTACATCAACAATTCATCCAATAAAATTTGGATACTCTGGTAGCACAACATCCAATAGATTACCATTTATGTTGATGATCAACTTATTCATGTGGACGTAACCAAGAATGAGTATCAAGTAAATTAAAATTATAGTTTTGTTTATGCCAAGTATACACAATCATTAAGATGAGAGTTGTGGAGAAAGATTATTATTGTTATAGGCAACCAGAATGCATCATGGATAATGGGAGAAGACTTCAATTTTATTTTTTTAATCGATGAATAAAATCGAGAATCAGCTCCAAATATTATAGCAATCAATGAGTTCAATGACATTAGAAACCAATAAGGTTTATATTAAATTCAATTCAAAGGTTCTTCCTTTACTTGTGTAAGTAAAATGAAAGGAGAATTGGATTGGAAGCATTTAGAAAGGATATTGGTGAACAAATAATAGCTAGAAAGTAACCCAACTACAATTGATGATCATTTGAATAGAACATGGTTTGATCACATCCTTTTATTACTCTATCATTCAACTAGGGAAATTGTTTGGGTCAAAGAAATTTAAATTTCAAAATATGTGTATGTCACATCCTAGTTTTTATAAACTAATAGAAAGCAATTGGTCAATCCATACTCATCTAAATAAAATGCAATCCTTAGCTTTAAAGCTTAGAATACTAAAGGATTGTCTAAACCAAATGAACAACAACAATTTTGGAAACATATTTCAAAATATTAAAAAACCAAAAGAGGAAGCTGGGATTAGAGAAATGTAATTTCTAGAAAGTGGCTTAGAAGAAAAGAAGATAGAGTTCGACTACACATGGCTAATCAACAACTCATGGAAGAGCCAAATAAAAAAGGAAACTTACTAGCACCAAACGGTATGAGTAAAATGGTTAAAAGATGGTGAAAAAAACACTAAATGTTTTCATGATCTTGTAAAAGAATATAGCAAAGCTTCACATTAATGCGATTAAATATAAAGATGACCTAAAAGTTTTTAGTCAAGAGCATTTATAGGATATTCCTATGCAATATTTTGAAGAGCCCTCTCTAGAAAGAAAACTTTTATTAATGATGAAGCTCTAAATTATATTCCTAAATAAAGTTCTTAAGAAGTGAACCAAAGTTTTATTAGAAAAGAAACCTTAGAGGATATTCATCATGTTGTCTTGCAATTGGACAATGTCAATGCTATGGGTCTGAATGTCTTTAATGGCATGTTCTTTAGTAATTGCTAGAACATCAAATGTTAAGGGTCTAGTAGGGCATTTCATTATAAGTTGTGTATTTCTAAGGGGATCACTAGCTCGCACATTGTTCTCTTATTGAAGTCCAATAATTTATCAGTTTTTAAGATTTAAGACCTATATGTGTCTGTTATTTTGTAAGAAAAAGTTTGAGCAAGCTCTTAGCCAATAGATTGCAACATCTTATAAGAAAAAATATATCACCAATTCTATCTAGTTTTAGTAAAGGTAGAAAGATGATAGATAATCTTTTAATTACGCTAGAACTTATGACATCATTGAATAGGAAAATCAGAGGAATTATATAATAAAATTAGATATTAGAAGCTCTTTTAATAGTCTCTAATGGGGCTTTCTTTTTAAAGTACTAGACAAACTCAATGTTCCAACTAAGTTGTGCTCTTTAGTTGGGAAACTTTTCAATAACCCATGGATATCCATTATAACAAATGGCTCTCAACATTTTTTTAACCAGAAAGGGGTCCAATTCAAGGTAGTCCAATTTTACCACTATTTTCATTATAAAAATTGAATTTTTTAATACAACCTTAAAGCAACTTCAACAAAATGTCAATTATGCATTACTCCATAAGAAAGGGTACTCCTACAATAACACATCTCAGCTATGTTAATGAAATCATTACCTTTAGTAGAGGGATTTAAGATCCTTAAGAGGCATTAATAATCATCTTGACACCTTGCAATAGACCTCAAGCATGCAACTAAGCAAGCAAAAATGCAAAGTTTATGCCTCAAGTAAGATAAAAGAAATTGCTAAAGTAGAAGAATTAAAAAGATTCTCAATTTTAAGCAACGTGCAATATATATAACAACAAGAACAGTTTATGCATTTTCAAAAATAAGTAGAAAAACTAAAAAACATAGTTGGTTGGAAAAAGGAATTTTTATCAATAAAAGGAAGATTAATACTTGTTAACATATTCTAAACCTAATCCTAAATTATGCCTTAATGTCTACACACCCTCCAATTGAGATAATGAAAAGGCTAGAAGAAATTATAAATTCATCCTTATAAGGAGCATACAGAGCAATGATATACATCATTTGATAAAATGTGACAAGTTAGGTGAACCATGCAAGAAAAATGGACTAAACATACGAAAGCTAGGTGATATTGCTTTGATTCTTTTATTAAAGAAAGATTAAAAGTTGTTAGAAGATTAGTCATTTTATGTGGAATACATGAAAGAGAAATGCTTGAATGGGAAGTAATCATAAAAAACAAAAAATACATATGGAGGAATATAAGAAAAACATAGAGGAATTAATCACAACTTTTGTGCACAAATCTTCTACAAATGGCAAACTATATTTGGCATTAAGCAATTATGGTGTCTTCACTCTCAAATTTTTTTGGAATGAAATAAGGAGAAAAAGGTTTACAAAGATCTTGATTAAAAGAATTTGGAATAAGAAAAGCTCTATTAGGGTATCTATCCACATTTGACAAATACTCAACTATGCCCTTCCATTCTTAGTACAACTAAAATGACAACACTTTTAACATGCTTCTAAATGCCCTCACTGTCAAAATGAAGACTCTATGAACCATGATTTTTTGAAATGTCAACTAACACATCCACTTTGCTCTTTTATGGTGATGTTGCAAACAATAAAGTCAAGGTTCATTAACCAATTACTTCTCTCTTAAGTCAAAGGTGGTAGTGTATCAAAGGAAACCAAAAATCTCAGGAAGTTATGAGCCTAATAACTCTCCTAGTATGTTGGAGCATATGGAAAGCTCAAAACATGAAGATATATGATGAAATAACTAAATTAAAAAAGTGACTTATTTAGAACATTAATTAGTAATTTATAATACTTTTCAAGGCTTTTCTATTGGTACAAACTCAATAGTTAGTTCAAATATTGGTGCAACATGGATCACTTCCTCAATTCTAATTTAAGAAAACCTTATGGAATCCTTCCTTGATACATGCAATAAAGTGAATATTCTTGAGGTTTATAAACACAACCAAGCTATAGTGGCAAGTTTCAACCATAATAGCATCTAACATGCTTAATACTTTTGCACAACTAGTTGGGCTAACCTTAGCATTGGACACTTGGATGTACAAGATGAATAGAATGACAACTTTCAAAATCAATGTGCAACATTAGTCAGCTCTATCTTCATAATGTACATTGACATCCATCACACTTTACACTTTTTCAACTCAGAGCATTCTACCAAAACTCACTACCTCTATTGTTCCAATATAATAATTGTTCATTTTATTATGAAAGTTATTCTTCAAGTACTATTTAGATTGATTCGTTGTGGTATAGGGAAGCTTCCTACGTTTTCCATGTTACGCTCTCTAGAAGTTAATGTTATCCTACTCATTCATTGTAATATTATGGCACCATTAAGTGTATAAGACTTACAAAATAAATCTAACACTTGCAAAGTGCACATTAATCTTTGGTCTAATTTCAATGAAGTGTGAATGTATCATTGTTCATTTGGACACGTCATTGGATTCAAACAATTTATATATCATACTTCAATGATTAATCTTTAGCACTATTTTAGAATAAATTCCTTTATTTTGATATGAGGTGAAATTACATTGGCATTGAATATATATGTTAGAATAAATAACATTGCATTGTCTCATATATGCATTATGCTAGCTTATTTTTTAATTGTCTTACACATTCGTCTCTTTTTTTTATCATGGTATGCTATGGTAGTTCCACATCACTATGTATCATGCATTTTATGACAAACTCCTTGTAGTTCATGCAATAAATAAAATATTTAAAAAACAAACACCAAGTGTTAATGGTAATACCTTTATAATGATAACCATAAATAAAGTACCAAAATGTTCCAACTCTGGTAGGTGACATTAAGATAGTTGTGGTCTTAGTAGAAAAGAGCACTAGAGTTTCTATGTTTATAGAAAATTTGATCATGTAGCTAACAATTGTAATTAATTAGGTATATGATCTATGATGTGTCCTATACCCTTGAGATTTAGTAGAGGTGTTCCATTTGTTACCATTTTAGAAAAGTTTGGCACATATTAATTTGTAAATACCAAGATGATTGATACATCTTTTCTAAGGATATCTAGTGTTGTAGTTGTCGTATTAGGTCTATGTCATTTCAACAACATTTAATTGCAATATATATATTTCAGATATTTTCTATTTGTATGGATGCTATGCTTTCTTTGTTACATTTGTAGAATTAGCTCAATTCAAATGCCTACCCTATTATAATTGTTTATGAGAAAACAAATAAGATAAGTCATTAATTCCTAATGATAATAAGAAAAAAACTATTAGAAGTTCATATGAATAGAAAAAAGAAGTATGGTAGAAAGGAGTTTTTAATTAACAATAGTAGATTTAGATTAAACAAAATATTTATTTATGGATTTTACTTTTTACTAAGTGAGTTTTTGAATATGTTGTGAATATTGGACTAGAACCATTATTGTGAATCTTAATCTTATGTAATTAAGCAAGGAATTTTTTGCATTAGATTCTTTTCAGATTCCTTATTCAATACATTATTTGATTTAGTTAGGAGACTTTCATAATAATGTACAACAACAAAACTAATTTTACCATCCCCTTCAATCTAGTTGCCTTCTCTATTTGAATTTTATTGATGGATAGCTTTCCTCTTTTCGCCATAAGAAAGGAGCGAAAAAAATTTTGTTGTTGGAGCCTCATTCCTAGAACCACATCACCCTAGCTTTTTGTTTCCAAAAAATAGTCCTCCTATGACCAACATATAACAAGATCAACTTGTGCTTTTGACCACTTCATCTTTTTTTATAGAAGGGTTTTTATAATACAACTCTTTGATCATTGTAATAGTTTCATTTTTCTCTTTTTTTGCTTTTCATAAATGTTGTCAAATTTGTCTTTGTTCCATTTTTGTAAACATTGTTTTAGACTTCTTAATTTATCAACAAATCTGAACATACCCAAAACAACTTATGAAGATCCAAATTTTCTTTTGCTATTGCATTAAAAAAATTAAGAGAAAGAGATAGCCAGATTACATTACGCAACATTCTATCTGGATGCTCCCAAACAAGAGCATCATTCCTTTATCATGCTAGGAAAATAGACTTTTAAGCCCTTATGACTGAATTAGGGTTCTATCTTTATGAACTTTTGAAAATCTTCCATTATAATGATATTCTATCATGCTTGAATTGTGTACTTCTTTGAATTTGATATAACACTAAAATTTTCTCGCACTATCCATGGATTATTAAGTGTAAATTTTTTATGATTAAGAAGTTGAGACTAGAGAAGCTTCTTTTGACTTCTAAAGTGTTTTGCATATATAATAAACACAAAAAAATTTATCTTAATTTCTCATATTGACATTTATAATAATAGATTAATTTAGTTACTTATGATGTCTACTTGTAATTGGTCACTCTAAAAAATCCACTCCATATTTTATTTTTTGTAGATGCCATTGTTAATTATCAATTTATTTGAGAAATAAAGAATTTTTGTGTTAACAACCATTGGCTCTAATACTACCAACAAATTACTCTTGTAAGTTAGTATGAGTGCATTAACTCTAGTGGAAGAGGCATTACTTGCAATCACTCCAATATTCTGTATGAAGGTGTTTAACATTTAGATGCAATTGTTAAAACACCTTCTATGACATCAAAGGACTTAAACCTATTTCCCTCTTTTTTTATTTGCTACAACTATGGCCTAGTGCAAATTGAAGATCTCTCCTAAGTTTTTTATCAACCTCTCTTTTCTCTTCCTCATGGCACTTCAATGAATACCATATTTGTATCCTCTAAAATACTATTTTTTGGGATATTATCCCCCGCAAGTAACTTTGGATTGTAAGTGTCCACTAAGGATTTAAAGTGTTAGAATTGCTAAAGGCTTTAGCAAAACTTTCCCACCTTTTTTAAAAATTCATATATTCACCATTAGAGGATACTATTCAATGGATTGGTTGATTAAGATAGCTTTTCTTAAATACTTATTCTTACCCTCATTGAAAAATTTAGCGTCTTTATCTCTCAACCTATTTTCCAAATGAAAGTTTGAATCTATTACATTTATTTTTTTTTAAATCATGAGAGTAGCCTAAATCCAAAGAAAATATACTTATAATATACAATATAACATCATACAAATAGTATCATTTAAAAAATCCAACAAATATTTTTCATCGATATGATACATGCATAAATAAAATATCTATGAAATCAATAAATTACTTATCTAATCCAATTCAAGGTAACACCATGAATAACTATTAAAGTTTGATAAAATAATGATATCCAAAAAAATCTAAAAAAATAATCCAATATAGTCCTATGTCTAGATAAATAAAAGTGCTGATAAGTATCAAATCTGCTATTACTGATGATAAAAAAAGAAGATGAATTATCCAACTAATGCTCTATCTCTAATAATCTATAGCTTGACTCTTAAAAACCTCCTAGCCCTTTGATCCTCTAAAAAAATAAGGGAAGGAGCAAGGTGAGCTAAAGGCTCAATAAAAAAATTTATGAGTTATACTATAAAACTAATATATAATGGTGTAGAAGTATGCATATAACCACTAAGTAAATTATCTAAATAAATGACATCAGTTACTATCATAAGACATCACCAACTACTAAAAAGCCAACATATATCATTTTCTTAGTTCTTTCATTGCTCCAAAGCTTAAACCTTCCTCGTTCTTCTTCTATAGGGCTTGTCTTTTTTTCTCCATGTTATCCTATAAATTAGCCTCTACAAATTCACCATTTATGGCTAGGTTCCTAAAACCATTAGAAGTAAATCTTAAGGGTTTATATATCCTTGGCAAACCAATTTAAACCAAGGATTTACCATAAGATAAATAGGTTATAGGTTAATGTAGCCACAGATCATACTTTTGTAACAAACCACTTTTAATCAACCCTTTTTGGCTTATGAAATCAAACTCCTAAAATTTAGGAATCTATGAAAATAATGTCTAATAGATATTTCAACATTTGTTATTCTTCATCATATATTTACTTTTTCTTAAGATATTCCTAAACGCATCACATATATATTATTTTTTTATTTTAATCTTCATATCTTCAATGACCTACTCCTAATTTTTAAGAATCCTAACCATAACTTATTTTGTATTCATGGTTACATAAGAATAATGATTTCAAATAAAATTAATAATATAAATAGAATTACAAGCTCATTTTAAAGCATTAAGCCCAATCAATGCTCGTTAATCATGCTTCCAATTCTAAAATTTCAAATTTTATAATTCAAAATTCAATTTATCCTTGTCCAAAATTTAAACATATTCAAAGTTCAACTTCCCTAGAGGCTCCATGCTCTTCTTGATCTCTCCAAAAGAATTAACAATAGGCATTTTCTATTTCTTAATTACCTAACACTAAACTCTAGAATACACATTGGTTGCCCCATATATTATGTATCTTGCTACAACTAAAGATCCTTATGCTCCCTTTGAAGAATATGTGATTGGTTTAAAACATATTTCTTTAAGTTGGATACATGAAAAATAACAAGTATTCTTCTCAAACTCCCAGGTAACTTTATTCTATAGGCTACTTACTCAATTTTCTCAACAACAATATAACGTCCAATGTATCTAGCAGTAATTTGGAACTTTCCAAAATATAAATAATCCACATGTAGGATTGACTTTAAGAAATACCGCACCATTAATTCTGAAACTAACATGTCTATGTTCGATAGAAAAATTTTTCTTTCGATAACGTTGAACTACTTGCAACCTTTCACGTAACATACATGCCTCCTCTGTAGTCTCCTCAATATTCTAGGATCCAAATGTTAGCATAGTCTCACCATCAGTAAAACATAAGGGAGATCTATAGCATCAATCATAAAGAGCCATGTATGGTATCATTGCAATAGTTAACTAACAGTTATTATTATAGAAAAACTTTAATAGTGAGAGTTATTTGAACCAATATATAGAGTAAGAGTGTATACTTAACCTAAGGAGATCCTCTAAGGTTTCAATAATCCTCTAAGATTGAGTATCAATTTAAAGATGGTAGGTAATTCTACATTTCAAATTTATAACTAAGGCATGATGTACATAGCTCTAAACTTGGGAAGTAAACTTTGCATCTCCATTAAAAATAATTTCTTCAGGTACTCCATATAGTTATGTTATATTTTAAATATAAAAATTAACCAACTTACTTGCTAAATTATTCTTTCTTACTATTAAGAAATGAGTTGATTTAGTCATTCTATCCCCTACCACCCAAATCATAACATAACAATGTTTAGTCTTTTATAGACTTGAAAAAAAATCCTCATTAACTTCTTCTAATTTTCACTCTAGTATGACTAGAATTTGAAGAAAACTACCAAGCCTTTGATTTTGTGCCTTAACATTTTGACAAATTAAACATTTATAAACATATTGAGTCACAGGTTTCGTTAGACCCTTCCTTCAAAAGTGGAGTTTATGATTTCTATACATTTCACTCTCCCCTAGGTGTATTGCCAAATTTCTATCATAAGCCTCTTTCAAGATATTATTCTTAAACACATGACGTTAAGGAACACATGATCAACCATGTTGAGCCAATTTACCATCATTTAAATAATAACTTAAATGTTTCATCATTCTATAATCAAGGAACTTTAGCCAAAAGCTTTGGATCCTAGTACTATATCGACTTTAATTCTTCCACTCAAACAACATGGACAGTAAGTGAGTTGATTTAGGCTACTAAAGTTTGTATTGCCAATAGTTATTGAATTCAACTAAATTAGAATTCACCTTTTATCTTTGATTTCGAAGTAAGAATTGATGTAATTATTGGTTCTCTACTTAAAGAATTAGCTACTAAATTAGCTTTCTCCATGCTTTACATCCAAATCATAATATTTAATAAGTTTAAACATGTGTTATTGTCTTAAATTCAATTCAGTTTGAGTGAAAATACATTTAAATTTTTTATGATTGGTATATGGCTTGCAAATAAGTAATGATACTAAAGTTTTAAGGCAAATACTAAAACTTCTAACTCTAAGTCATGAGTCAGATAGTTGCAACCATGATCTCATAATATCCTAGAAGCATAGACCATAACCAATACTTCTTGCATAAGTAAATCCCCCAATCCAATAAGAGATGCATCTTTTCATACTTAATAGGACTTGTTTGTTAAGTCACTCTTGTGTTTGATGAGTCAAGTCATAAATATTTAGTATTTCATTATAATAGGCTCATTTAGAATATGTTTAGTAATTAAGAAGAAGCGATGTAATTTTCAAGATGATAAATTGGTGGTCTTTAAAGCATATCGTAATGTTCAATAAGTCTCAAGGATTAGAAACATCCATATCTACTTTGAAAAGATTTGATTTTTATTAAGAAATAGAATGTTAGCCTGTTGATTATTAGTCATATAACAAACCTCTCCATTAATATCACTTTAAGATCTCACGTAAACATCTGAATTAGTCAATCCTCCCCTTGATTTAAGAGATATCTAAGATTCTATTTTTCACTCAATCCTTTCTTTGGTTAAATCTTACTTATGAATCTTTCCTAAATTTCATGATAAGTCAATTACTAAACTTCAGTTAAATCAAAAATAAACTTCTACTAAATTTTTTTATTATAAAAAAGAAACAAATATCTTCAGCCACAACTCAATCTTGGCTCAAGAGCAAAGCATTAAGGTTGACTAAACCCAAGAAGACCAATGAAGCCTTAGGCAGGAGACTAGTTGAAACAAAGTTGAGTCATACTGAAACTTGGTCTAGGCATAGTCCTAAAAGGGGTAAGATAGAGGAATTATCAAATCTTGTAGAACTTGATTAATGTGTGTAATGGGTCAGGTAGGGCCTAAAATTTGAAACTATAGTTATGATATAAGTGGTCCAAGTAGTGTAATCCCAAGAACACAAGGGGAAGTCAATTCCATTTTTAGCTTATATTATACGCATATAAAAGGTATTATAAGGAGAAAAACCTTTATCAATTGGACCATGTGGGACAAAATTTTTAGGGTTTTTATGCTTCCAAACTAGGAGAGGCACAGCACTATCCAATCACATATTTTTGTGATCGAATGGTAGAGATCACATTTGCCTTTCAAAGAGGGATCATGATCCTTCTTATCATCCATTTGATGATCTTAATAAAAAGATCATGATTGATTCCATTTTTTATATGATTTATCCTTCGTCCAATAATAACCCAAAACTTTTCATTTTGAATCCCATGACTAAGATCACTCTTACCTTTATCATTAATGAATCGAATGATCTAGATCTCATATAATATGATCAAATGGCCAAGATATAATCTACCTTGATCCAATCATCCATGACTCACCCTCTTTTGTCGTTAATCTAACAATCCAAATCCTCTTTGATCAAATCCAATGGCTCTAGTTGATCCTACCAAATAGCTATTTTCTTAGTTATTATTTTTGCCATTGTATAGTCATTTAAGAAGAAATTTTTTAAGCTATCTCGAAGAGACTTTTAAGTTGTTTGGTTGTACCTTATGAAAGTATTTTATGATGACTATGATCAAAATTTCATTATAAAAAACCAACCACTATGAATGAAATAGCTAATAAATATGAATAAAATTTTAAGATCTCAAAGAAGCAATACACTATAGCTTAATATAACTAGAAATTCTAAATTCTTTAAACTAAGCTTAACACTTCTAAGCTTTTACTTTCTTACTTTGCTTCAAAATTTTAAGGTATTTGTATCATATTCTATTTAATCAATAAGCATAAAAAGTTATACTTTGAAATAAAAAATTTATTATTGAATTTTTCTTTTCTGGGGGTTCTATGGCCCAACATTTACAAAAGCCCAAGTTCAATTTAAGCTCATTAAAAAACTAACTTGGGGTTGACCTTATAAAGGTACAGGTTATAGTTGAACCTACAAAAGCAAGTAGGTGCATAGTGAAGCAAAAGGAAAAATCTCAAATAGTTTGGATGTGAATCGTATGGAAAAGCCTTAAGAAGGTTAATGATGAACTGTTAGAAAAAAAATCTCAAATTGTAATTTTTTTTAATTGTGATTTTTTTCTTGATCTTGATTAAGGGTGAGCATAGGTTTTTGTTTGAACTAAATCACCTAAAAATTATGAATATGTTTCTCAATTTTTTTTATTTTTCTTAATCATAAAAATTAAAAATTATATATACATATATTTGGATATCAAGATTTTCTACAAAAAAATTATTTATTTTTATTAAAAGTCTTTAAAAACTTAAATATAATTTAGAAATATTAAAAATCACAAAATATTTTGAAACTCACAAGTCACCTACCTCTTGGAGAATTGCACACACTCCTATCTCTTCATTACCTTGCATCAACAAGATCATAATTGGAGCCAAAATCATTTTTTTTCAACTCAATAACACTCTATCACTAGTGGTTTGAAGAGATAGGAGTGTGTGCTATAATTTGTTAAATGAGTAAAAGGTGCTATAATTTTAGCGACATTAAGCACAAACTTGTATTAATATCCTAAAAGTCTAAAAGATTATTGATCTATGTCACTATAGTGGATCTCTATCATTTAGTAATTGGTTGTATATGGCTAGGGTCCATCAAAACTCCATTAGCACTAACATGTCCAAGAAATGCCATTGGGTCTATCCAAAAAGAACATTCAAGAATTTTACATAAAGTTTCATAGTTGCAAATACCATTTGGAGATGCACTGTATGAAGCTTTTCGTTTTTTTGATTGCACCAACATATCTTCCATGACTACTATCACAAAACAATTAGAAAAGGATTGAAAGATGTGATTTATAAAATTCATGAATACTACAAGAGCATTGGAAAACCTAAATGACAAGATAATTGACTCGTAATGTCCAGAATGAGACCAAACGATTGTCTTAAGAATATCATTCTTTTGGAATCATATTTGGTGATGTCCTGACCAAAGATTAATTTCATAAAATACTAATTCTCCCTATAGTTCATCAAGAATATCACCAACATGAGGTAATGAATAATGATTCTTTATTGTCACCTTATTTAATTCTCATTAATCTACACACATTTGCAAACTTTCATCTTTCTTTTTAATAAAAAGAGTAGGGGCTCCCTAAAGTGAAACATTATGTCTAATCAAACCCTTGCCCAATAGGTCTTGTAACTGGGCTTTGAGTTCTTGCAACTACACCAATGCCATACGATAGGACGCTTTTGCAATAGGTACCACTCTGAACTCTAAGTCAATAAGGAACTAAATCTCACACCTTAAAGGTAATCTTATAAGCTCATTTAAGAACACGTTAGGATAATATTTCATGATTAGGGTATGTTATAGTGATTAAATCATGATAAGTGTATTAGTGACAAAAGCTAACTAGGACACACTACCTTTTCGAACTAGTTCCATAGCCTGAAGTACTAATATCATGCATATTTCCTAACTGTAATAGACCAAGTAAACTATGTTAAGCCCACTAATCCAAGCCTTCTTTTTTCTCAAAAATCCATCTCCATGCCATACTGAGTCATTTAGTCCATGCTTAATATAGTATTAAAGTCAACTATGGGCACACAAATGAGCTCAACCTTCAATTTATGTCTGAGTATAATAATATCACCATAAATTACATGTCTATTGGGGATTTCTTCTCCAGATGGAAATATCACCATCAATGGTGACTATAGTAGACCATTATTGCCCTCAATCTTTTCCTATGAAGAGTCAATAAAAAATTAATGTGATGAACTTAGTGTCAAAAAGCAGAACAAATTTAGTGTCAAAAAATAAATGTGCATCAATTATGACATCAGGTGCCTCTACTATTTACTAATATATAAGAGCATATATACATGGCTATCCTTGTGAAATGGCTCTTGCTTGTGTAGCACCTTCCATGTTCCTTGGCTCCTTAGAGCAATTTGTCCTTCTATGTCTAGATTTCAGGGAATTGAAAAAATATTTTCCTTAAATTTAAAGCATCACGATGCCTTCCACTATAATGTCTACATCTTTCAGTCTACTCCCCAGGTCAACTCCTTATCATAACTATAGGGTGACCTGGAATAGAAGTGAGTTGTTTAGTGGATTTAGTTTTTGTTTGCTACTTGCCTTAATATCTGACCTTTTTTCTTTTTCTAGAAAACATAAAAAATTTTTCTTTTCTTTTATACATCATGGGTTGCATCAATCTAATGTCTCACTTGCTCAAAAAATTAGGAAACCCCTACCAAATCTCTATATCAATAAAAACAATTCAGCACCAAATGTCTCTTTTAGGAAGGTCTAAGTCCTTACATAAAAAGCTCACATCGCTACCCTTTTGATGTGATCAATTCTGAGGCATATCTAGTTAGATATATAAATCAAGATGCATAATCTATGACTAACATTTGACTTTATCCAAGATGGATCAACACTCTCCTACTTTAAGCCTTAACAAGTTCACAAACAAAGTAATTTCTAAAAATAATCATAGTCATCATAGGTTAAATCACCATTCAGGGATCCCCAAACATAGCCTAATGATGGCCTCACCACCAAGTAGATGCCTTGTCATCCATGACAAAAGTAGTATATGAAACCCTTCACTCAATCAGGCACCACAGAGGGTTCTAAGAGCACCAAACAACCACATGTACTCTCTTCCATAGCTTAGCACATCATGTAATTTTCTATGAGACTAAATGTGTAATTGTCTTCTCATAGGACTATTTATGCAATTGCTTCATACTAATCTTAGTGGTTCATACCTTGTAATCTAGCACTCAACCCAAGGGCTCAATCATCTATGTTTAACTACCTTTAGTTCAAGGGAATATGGTAATAAACCTATCTATCTTCTGAGTGGACATACATAAATAAGGGCCCATAATATTTGATTATTTTAAGGATCCCATTAAACCTTAATTTTATCAAATTTAGAATATCTCAACTCTTTTTCTCTTAGATTTAATCTTGTCCAAATTTTTTTTAGGACTTTTCCCATCTAAATTGATCTTAGTATTCACAAAACCATGGACTTTTCCAAATTTGTTTTAGAGCTTTTCCTATATATGTTAATTTTAGTATTACAACTAAGTCTGGGTTCACAGAAGTATCACTAGTGATCCTTATTTCTCAAGAAAACTTGTATTAACATACCCATCTTAAGGCCTCTCTTAAACCTTTACGTATCTCTAGATCACTATCAAACATGTGGCTTAAGATCCTAAATAGTATCACTCTAAGTCTTGCCCAAAGAATGTGGTTAATTAAAAGGTCTAATCAATATCTTTATCTTATGGCTTCCTTGGGCAATCCTAGCATATTCCTAAGTCTTATTCTAAGCTCTTTCACTTTCTTCCATGATATTTTACAAGAGCTTAACCAAAGATTAATCTCTAATGTGCATAAAGGTTCACTAATGGTACTTCCTTAGTTTGTCACTAGGACCCAGTATTATAGGTTCCTTTCCAATTAATTATTTTAAACCATTAAAGTTAATTATAATGCTAATCTTATCTTACATAATCATATCCAAGCACCTTAAATTTTTTTAACTCTACTAAATAGTATGAATTATCCTTTAAACATTTGCAACCTTAGCACTTGTAGCCAAAACAAAACCCTATGCTTACCAGACATATCCCTACTCAACTTATCTTTCTTCTAAGGCTTTAAATCAACCCCCCCCAAGCTTTCCAAATAGAAACCAAGGGCCATATACATCTTAGAAGCCATCTAGGTTCTCTTAAGGGTTGAACCTATGTCTCTCATGACTTAGACAAGCCATAATTACTTGCTTTCTAAGAAAACCTTAGACAAATAGATGTTTGGCCACAACATTATCTAGAGTTTTGTTTTTATTTTCAAATTCACTTAAATGATTTATGTTTTATGATATGGTGAAAATTAAATAACATGGCATTTTATTCATATTTTATTCACTAATTAGATTATAAAACATACATTTTCACCTTATCATGTTATCAACTAAATTATGAGTAATTTCATTACAACCTTAGTGCCTCACATAAAAAATGTATTTAAAACAAAATTTCATGTGAAAAACATGGAATCAAGACTCGGCTCCACCCATTACTTGGTTTATCATGTCATGAAATGCATTATTCGATCACGAAATAAGAAAGAAGTGACATCACATTTAATCTACATTATCGTACATCCTTTCTACTTAGAATAAATAAGGATTTTAATGTGGATCTTAATATCCAATAAAATATAATAAAATAATGAGGTTATTTGGTTAAGTTATGAGAATTAAGTTTAACAAAATTTACATCTTCATGGTTTGATAAGTTTCTAACATTTATATTGATAACCTATGCTTAAGGCTTACTTGCATAGTCACCAACAATGCATAATGATTAGCATGTTTTAAACTTTTTCACATGGTCATTTCTTGGTAAAGAGGTGTTTTACATTAATAAATTGATATTCTAAATTCATCCTCCGCATATATCTATAACCAAATACAAACAAGAAATATATGATCATGGAATCTATTTTGTATGTACGATTAAATATCATTTTTTAGCATGATTCCATCAAAAACACAACATGAAAAAGAATTGTAACTAACCCATTTATTTACTAAAATAAATCTCCCTTCATCAAAGGGAGAAAAAATTCCTCCTTCTTAAGCAAGTTTCATGAAAAAGAATTACTTGTTATAAATTTTCCAACATTCCACATGCATCACAACAAAGTAATTCCTTTTTATCTTTCCTTTAATAATAGCTAAATTTATTGTATGAACTCAAGGATCATCCTATATGGAAAACTCGTGCAAAGGTCTTCTACATAGCTAGATTTTTTCATGCTTCGAAGCTTAAATCATCCTTTTTATTCTTCTCATAGCTTATCTTTTTTCTCCCTGTTAGCCACTCAATTGGCCTCTCCAAATTTTTCTTTCATGGCTAGGTTTTTTACCTTTACAAACACATATTAAATGTTTATAGAGCCTCAACAACACCTCCTTAAATGAAGGATTTATTTTAAGATTAATTTGTTGTGGTTTTGTGCAGCCACGGTTCATACTTTTAAAGCAAACCTCTTTTAATCAACCCCTTTTTTGGTATACCAAATCAAATTCCTAAACTTTTGGAGTCTAAGAAAGCTACAGCTAATAGATATCACAATAGTTATTCTTCTTTCTCATATATTTCCTTTTCTTAGATATTCATAAATGAACGACATATATTTTTTTCTTTTAATCCTCTTATCCTCAATTACCAACTCTTAATTTTTAGAAATCCTATCCATAACGTATTTTGCATTCATAGTTAGATAAGAATAAGGAAAAAAGATAAAATTAATAATATAAATAGAATTAATAGCTTAATCCTAATTAAGCTCAAGTGGTGCCACTCAAGTCTGGCCATTCCATGATACTTCCATTTCTAGAATTTAATAACATTAAAATTTAATTATCCATATGCAAAATTTAAAAGATATTCAAATTTCAAATTTTTATTCACAAAAAAGCGTATACTTTCATCAACTAAATTACCATAATATTTCCATGAATGTTGGGAATAATAGACCATTTAGTAAGAGGCACAGCTACACTTTAATCTTCTTATTAGCTATTACTTTAAAAATGGCTATTATATGAAACCATACTTACTTTTCTACATAACATGAGGTGCTTTCACAATGGCATCATGTTGAATTTCCTTCTTTTGACCCATTAAACACTAAATTGTTTGAGGAGTCTCTTGCAAGACTAAGGCATAACACAACAAAAATTCACTAACAAGTAGGGTACCTAATTACATGGCTACCTTGGACCTCTAAAGCACTCTCTTTTCGAATGTTACTACACTCCACCATACTCTTTTGAATTTGAGATGGCAATTTGCAATTTTGCTCATTGTGTCGCTATTTATATTAGTAAGAGCAATACTTTGGAATGTTTTCGTAATTACTTGCTACTCAAAACCCTTTTTCATATCCTTGTTGAGACTAATCTTGATTCTCCTTGGTAATTCTTTTGTGAGGTCCAACTCAATGCAAACCCTTGCTACATTAGGTTTAGGTACATTGGTCATTGGAGTGTACAATTTTAGTAGATTTCTAATGGAACAAGCATGGGAGGTGAGCATACATTTTTTAAAAAAATAATGAAGAAGTTGAACAAAAGCCATCCACACTAGCACAATAAAAGGTTTAGCATCAACTCTAAAGTCCAGAGTCCACTTAAGGTGCCATATAGAAATTTTTTTTTTTGAAATGTTGATTTTCTATGCAACCAATATGAAAGGTAATCCACTTCAGCTGTAAAATGAACCATAGTGTGTGTATGATCGAAATAGCCAATGGTGTAGAAGTTCTAAAACCTTATGTACTAGAGTTCACTATGAATGAAAGCCATGCTTAGTTGGCCACGAGAAAAGTTTCCAATCAAAGTGTATTTGAATGGCAAGGCCATTTACTAAACCTCTTCTTCTTTGAAGAGCAATTTAGTTTTGCCAATGTTTCTAATGATAAGCTCAAACTTACAAAGGGTAGAAGGACCTTCAAACCCCACAACATGTAAGGTTGGGAGAACCAACACTAGCACCAATGAAAGCACAACTAGTCATTAGGTCAGTCGTATGATAACCCAAGCTTGCCAAACTAACATGTTGAGCCACTAGCCAAACTAGGGAGAGGAGGAAACTTAACACAAGTCCATGCCCATCGAGTTCTCCAAACTCCCTTTCTCATCCAAATGGCCCTTAAATTGTCAAAGTCATCAAATCAATTTTGAGAAATTCTGCCAAATCCCTTTCTCAGTTATTCATAGTAGTGTTTTTTACTTATTAGAATTTTATTACAATTATTTGAAATTTCTATCTTTCTAATTAACTTTTGTTTGATGGACTTTAGATTCATGTATTGTGTGTGGATTATGATGATGTATTGTCATTATAGATTTGTTTTAAAAGAAACTTATTTAATACAAGAAAATTACAACCATGATCAAGTTCAGTTATCAAATCCAAAATCATGACCTAATTGAAAAAAAATTAGTTGGTTAGCTTGCACATCTCACCTAACTTGACCATCATACAAAGACAATAATGGAGTCTCAAATGATCAATAACTATTGATGTGCCTTCAGTGATTTTGGTTTATATATTTATCTAATTACATTTTGTACTGTCAAATTTTTGAAGCACTTTCAATGACTTCAATTATTGTATTGATGTGAACCTTTTTAGAATGAATGATGTAGAGCTTTAAAGATCGTTTGAGCCTACTATGTTTATAATGTTATGATCACATAAACTATGTTTTTTGTAAATGTGTGTGGCTGATCTCTATACCAAACGGATGGCCAAGCTATAATGGTGCTTGATGTGAACACTATCAACTCTTGTGTTGAAGTGAATAATATCTACTATTATGGATTATTTTGGTGTATTATAACTAGTTTAAATGGTGTTCTTTAGTGTCATTTTCATACTAATGTGTGTTGATGGTTTTCCTCATCCTAGGGTGAGCTAATTTCTAAAATAGCTAGGTGACTTGTTGGTTATGGGGCATGGTTCATTATTAGCAACATGCTATGAGAATGAATGTCAGGGGATCTTAACTCCAAGTTTGAGAGTTAAGCTTGAGTGGATGATGGGTAACCAAATATATTGATTAGTGCATGAGTTTTGTTGCACTAAGAGATTAAAAAAAATCTACTAAAAAGGTTAGGAGTGAAAATATTTCCTTAAATCATCTACTCAAGACTTGTCTATTATTTTCTCTTTTGTTGATGTTGACACGGCCCACTTCCTAGAGACCATAACAAACCTCACCTAGGTTACTCTTATTGTGATAGCTTTTTTTGTGTGGAAAACCAAAAGTTTTTTTTTTGCAAGTATACCCATAGATGGAACAAATTGATTATACCATGATCGATTAGCATCAGCTATACCAAATATTATTTTAATATTTCTACTAACTAGGTGGCCTTCTATAAATGTGTCATCAATGACTAAGTTAAGAAGATGTTTGTGTATGACTACAAGATTAGTTTATTAGTGTTAAGGTGCATTGCTTTTTTTCAATAGATTAAAATTTCTACTTCATCTCAAAAAGTGATGTTGACATGTAAAAATAATTATTGCTTGCTACTAAAATTGTAGTCTGATATATATTGTGACAAGTACAATAAGTTTTGGATTTATTTTCACAATGTTTGGATGATGATTTAGTTGGATGCATTGTTATGAATCATTTTGGAAACAAGATCATGTTGTCTGTAAGTTCACTCATCATAATAGTCTAATGTTGAAATGGAAACCAATGTTGAAGTATAATGGAGTTTCAAAGTGAACAATGTCTGTTTTGAAGAGGCATACATGTCTGATGTTAGCGGTCAAACAACACCATCATACAACAAAGTAGACTTGACTTTCATTGTGCATATGTTTTTTATGTAGAGTTGATGGGGAATGATTAGTTTGATGTAGACCTAGGATGAATATTTCAAGCTCATCAAAAACATATATCATAAGCAAAACTAGAAAGTGTCATCTAGATTTGATGATGTCGAATGATGAGCAATATGATTAAACAAAAACTATATCTATTTGATGATTTGTTATGACTTTCATAACTATAGTGCAAGGCCTATTTTTAAACAATAATATGTATTGCAAGGACAACTTGTATGATTCATTCACTTGTTCTAATTGTAGTGATGCGATAGCTTGATTCCTTGTTTAAACTTTTGAGATATATCATATCGACTATATGATTGCTACTCTATTATGCATATTAAGCATAATAAGCTAATTTTAGGGTGAAATGAAATGTCTTTTTATGAAGCAAACACAGTGTTAGCGATTGATGCTTCGTGTAATATGATAATGGTTATCATTCTATATGAAATATTCACACCTATAGAAAAACTCCATTTCTTTGCATTGTATTAGCACCAATCCTATAAAACAATGCTTCAAACCTTGTATATGTTCAAATGTATGGGCTTTGGACTTCATCTATTTTTGCAAGAGCACTATATAACTTAGGAATATTTTCTCAATCATAAATGCTTGATTTTTTTTTTATTTTGCTACAATTTTATTAAGGTACTTTGCCACTTCATTTCCATCTTTGTTAATATAATTGTAGTGAATTATTGTTGAACCCACCTTATGATTGATTTGCTAAATAAAGCTTGACAGCATTTAAGGAATGTTCATTTCCCCTTGCATTATTTTAAAGTTGGCTTTATAGTCCATTTTGATCACTAGATTTTGAATGTTTCTACAATTACACATTGTAAATCAAGGAGTAGAGACATTTCTTTTTCTTCTAATAATGAATTATTGTCAAGAAAGTAAGAAACTTTCACTATTTTGCCTATGAGATTACAAATAATCTCACCACAGCCAACATGCCCATTATGGTCATTCATAAAACCATCAACATTTAGCTTCAATATTTGATGAAAAGGAGGACACTATTTAACAACTTCACAACTTTTATACCTCAAAAGTGAATATGGAAGCTCTAAGCTTAGAAAAACCAAATGAAGGTCTTCTAAAGAGGTTTGAGTGAGTTGGAAGTAATGAACAAATTCATAGTTAATGAAGATGACATTATTAATGATGATGTTTATTGTCTGGCTAACTTTCTCATAGATTTTTTGATGTTTGGCCTTACATACATTCTGCCATATAATTAGAGGAAGGATAAGAATAACTTCTCCTTTAGCCATTTAGTTGTCTCCTTGCTTCCATCAATGAGATATTAGATCAATTATTTGAGTTGTCTTTGCTTGTTAAATGTGCAAACTACTGGCAAAAATAAACCTTACTTTACTTGCTTTTCATAACTCATGAAGGTAAGGTCCATTAAGTAGTCATTGGAGCAACATGGACACTATGAAGCCATCTGAAAGTTGTATTTCCTTAAATACTTAAGGAATCATAGCAGTCCATTGAATGTTCACCACAACAAAATTGAGTTTTTAATGGACATTTAGAGTTCTAGATGCTCTTTCTTGATTTGAAAATCTATACTTTTATCATGATTGCTTCTCAAGCCAATTAAATGTTGAAATTTTCATTAGTAGTGACTGTGTATAAGTTATTTTCTTTCATGTTAAAGAGTTTAGTATGATTTAATACCATCAACTTCATACTTTTTATGCATATCTAGGTCTGGGATATTCTATTTTTCCTTCTCAATTTCAAATATTTTTCTTTCATGCATCTTGACCATAATAAGTTATTTCAAAGCAATTTCCAATTGAACTTTCCTTTGAACACAAACATTACTTCAAGTTTTTTGAGACCCCATCCATTTTCCTTAGTTGGAAGGCTAACGTTTCCAAAATGAGTCTAGTGGATTCTATGTATGTTCTCAAACTTTTCATGATTTTTTAGTTTTTCTCACTATTGTAAGTCTATTCCCATAGTTAATAGCTTTTTCCCCCAATTTATTGTCTTCTTATTGCTTTTATTTAGCAAGTGCTAGAAATAAGAAATTTTCTTACTTCCTATAAACAAAGGGCAAGCCAAGTAATATATGGGAAGCTTATCTTTCTAAAAATTGAGTTATTCAATAATTTATCTCACCTACCTTAAATGCATTTCTCTACTAATGATGAACTAGCTTTTTTGGTTATTTATGTGTAGTAGCTTGAAGTTTGGTAATATTGGATATAGATTTAAAATATTCCTTATATAATATTATAACTTCATTTGCATAGCCTAAATGAGCTATGACTAGTTAGCCTTTTTATTGAGCATACTGAAATACTTTCCAATCATTAATGAGGTTGTTTCATTCTTGACTAAAGACTTCCACAACAAGAATGAAGAGTAAGAGCAAGATTGGATCCCTTTGTTTGATCCCTTAAGAGACTTGAAAGTTACTATTTAGCTTATGATTTATTATGATTGAGATATAAGTGCTACCAAGAAATTATTTTTATCAAATTAATGAATTTCTTTACAAAATTTATTTTTTTGAGCACCTTGCATAAAAATTCCCATGATAAGAAATCTAAGGCACTATTAATATCCAACTTGATTACAATATTATTACCTCTTATTTTTCAATTCTAATATCTAATCAATTTCTAGGTTGCAAGATGTTTTCAATAATATCTCTTCCTTTAACAAATACCACTTATTCAAGGAAGATTAAGAAAGGAAGTATTCTTTAAAATCTATTTGCTAGTGTCTTGGAAAGTAGTTTTCTAGTGAAGTTTCATAAAAAAAATAATCGTAAAGTCATTGATTGTTTTAGGGTTCTCAATTTTTCGTATTAGTACTAGGTTTGTACTTTATATTCTTTTAAAAATTAGGAGCAAGACACTAATTTGATCCACTTGTTATCCCTTTAATTTTGTCCATTACAACTTTCTTTATTAACTAATTATTATTTTTAGTTGAAACCAATGAATTAGCATTGTTTAACAACTTCTCATTGTCCTTTAGATTAGTACTAATAACAACTTCTAAAGTTTTGAATTATAACTTCATGAATTTTATCTTCTTGATAGATCTAACTATTAGTACTCTTTTATGCTACTAATATTCAATCTAGCTATTCTATCCTTAACCATGGTGTCAAAGAATTTCATGTTTCTTTCTCTTTCTTTAAGCCATTTAATGACCTTTTTATTGCCAAAATATTTCCTCCTTTGCAATTACATATGAGAGAGATTCATTAGCCTTCATTAGTTCATTTCTCAATGTCATAATTTTGATAAGCTTAAAATTGAGCTTCTTCTAATTTGACCAAATCTTTAGTCGCTTAATCGTGTCAAAAATTTTGCCAAATTCTTTTTACAGTTCATTGAGATGGACTTCTAACCTTTTAAATCTGAATGTAGGGGTCTATTGTTCCTTTTGATTTGATGATCACAAAACTAAGATAAATTATTACTAATGCCTTGTCAGGCTTAGTATTATTTTTAGTTAAATCTTAAGGAGTACTATAGTATTTTGGGTCTACTTAAGCAAGGACTATGCTTATGTAGTGAATGAAGATTGTTGGCTCAACTTGCTGGTTTTGGACCAAGGTTAATGGACTTTGTGGATGGTTAAAGAACTATATTTCTAAATATCTATGGTTAGCATGTCTATCATTTGTTTTATTTATAATTATGGTACATAAGATTATCATCTTTCATACTAATTAAGTTCACATTATGTTGCATTTGGTTTATAATTTAAGGCATATGAGATTTTAGATTCTTTTAAATTTTCAAATAATAACATATATATATAAATAAAATATTAACAAATAAATAATTTTTTTCCTAAACAATAGACCCCATCACCAAGCTTAAATGACTTAGGTCAAATGGCCTATAGTTCCAAGCACTAGTCTTGCGGAGCCATAAGATAGGAGCTGACAAAAATTGAGTCCAGTCTGGTCCAGGCATCCATCTATGGTACATGTCCTATAGTAGTTTGGATCAATTCGATTATGGCATAACCCCTAAATCATTTTAGGTGTAACAAGTTATGGTAGACTCATGAATTTGTTAAGCAATGGATTAGGTCAGGTTGGACCCGTATGTGTGTGTGTGTGTGTGTGCATGTGTATGCATTGGTAACTTGGGCATTGAATTCTCAAAAGCACCAAGAGGTAGCCAACCCCATTAGAAAATCTATTCAGCATAGTGAAAGTAACATAAGTACAAATTACATGCACTTTTTCACAATGTGAGACTATAAAAAGCTACTTTCTAAACTTCAGTTAATCTACACTAATGGCTCACTTGTTTCTATGAAAAATGGTCCATATCACACCAACATTTGTGAACAGTTCCCTTTCATCTAAACATTTGTCTAGATTGCTTGATGAATAATAGAGTGTCTCTTTGCCTTCATGAATAGTAACCCATTCATCATCACCATCCATCCAATTTTTGAATCTAATGTCCGAGATCTTATCTCACTACAATTAGATATAGACCCTTTATCTATGATTTTGGTCAAAAGGTTTCCACTCCTTCCTCCCAGAATCAGATGACAGCTGTACTTCATCATTATCTCATATCACCTATAACAAGTAGCTTTAAGAAAAGATGTTTCTAACTATTGGGGGTGTTATTTTAGGAGTTTTTCATTTCAAATATAAATTAAATTCATTTAACAACATTTAAGCATAACTGAATCAAATTAAAAAACTTTAAAAGTGCCTATGTGAAGATTAAAACTATGAGTAATGCATTTCTCCACAATGTAAGCTATGGGTTCCTTCAATCTTTATTTCTTACTTCCATCTATAATCTTTTTCATATCATCCCATTAGCATCTACATCATTTATTAGTTGTACCATTTTTATTTTAAGGATTTGAAGGTGCAGGAATTTTGTTTGCAAAAATTGTAAAGTTTTTATTTTTTTTGTAGAAGAAAACTTTTTATGGATTTTAGTATCCCATTTGAGCACTAGTATGTATTTGGTTTTTCTTTATCAGCTTCGATGAAAGGGAGTGGTTAATGGCCTGAATAGTGATTAAGGGTGGATGTAGACATAGATTTTGGTTAAACCAATTAGAAATCTTTTTCCATTTCATTTATTTTTGAGCAATCTCACTTCATTAATAATTTTCTTAAAAAAAAAATTTATTTTTAAGCATAATTTTTTTTTATTTTCTAAAATTGGAAGTTTGTTAAACACATAATTCTCCCCTCTCCACTTATACATTTTGCCTCACAATTTACAAGTGGTATCAAAGTGAGGTTTCATAAAAAAAATTAAGATAGGATCCTCATGGCTCTCTTGTGTCGGGGACAATAAGATCTTATTTGAGGGAGTTTCTTTGCATAACCATGTCTCTTTAAATGTGAGTTTTATCTCTACTAAAAAAATCAAGTGTATTTATTTTTAGAGTTTTATGATTTAGAAATTTGGGATATTATTGAAAATGCATTTGAGTTTTTGATTAAGACTATTGATGGAAAAAAGTGAAAATCTTTAAGTGAACTCACTCTTGAGGAAACACATAGAGTTCAACTTAATTCTTAGGCTATAAAACGTTTGTGCTGTCGTTTGGTGCCTCTGAATAGAATCAGATCATGAACTTAAAAAATGACACATGAGATTTGGTCTAAACAAGAAGTTACCTATGAAGGTATTTCTCAAGTTAAGGAGACTAAAATTAAAATGCTTGTTCATGAGTACAAATTATTTAAGGTGTATATGGATGAGAGTATTGAGGCTATGTTTATAAGATTTACAAATATTATTAATGATTTATTGAATCTTAACATGGAGTTTTTTTACTAGTGAACAGTCGAGGAAGATTCTTCGAGTTCTTCCTCAACAATATGATCAGTTGGCGACGACATTAAATGTGGTAAAAAATATTTTTGCTATGTCACGAGATGAATTATTGGGTAACTTTTAACAAATGAAATTGATCTTGCAAGGAGAAGGGATGAACAACTTGTGATTGAAAAAGAAAAAAAGATAGAAAAAATAATAGCCTTTGTAGTTGATTATTCCACAAGCTCGGATTTCTCAATCTCAAGTAAGGTAGCCCTTATCTCAAAAGGTTTATCGTGATTGCATAATAAAAGAAATTAACTTGAACATTTTAATAATAATTAGAAACAAAAGAGAAAATGAACTCTCATGAAGAAATAATTTGTTATGAATGAAAACTATCAGGGCATACAAGACCAAATTACCCCAACTATATGGAGAGAGTAAAGAAATTTCAAAAAAAAGAAGATAGCTATAAAGATATATTGAGATAAGTTAGATGTTCTTCCTTTGGTGATGAAGATAAGAAAGAGAGTTTGATTTGTCTTATAACAAAGAATAGTATTATGATTACAACATCAAAAGATGAAATATGTTCTTCCTCCTCCTCCTTGTCTTCTTATAAAGTTTATTTTGAAGAACAATATATTATTGTTTGCTGAAGTACAAAAACTAGTCTCTAAATATTTTAAATTGAAGGAAGAGCATAAAAACTTTTTCGCCTTCTGTGAACATTTGAATGAGTTGAATGCTAATTACTCGCATGAGAATAAGATTGAGAGAGATGAAAAGTCTCCATTATTACCAAAAATATATGATTAGTTAAAGAGTTAAATTATTTAAAAAATTTACATGCTAATGATAAGAAGTTTTTTATCATGCTACAAATATTACAAATTCTTTTACTCCAAATATAGTTTGTAATTATTACATGAGAATTAGAAATATTATGGATTTTAAATCTTCTAGATTTGCATGGATTAGAAAGAATGTTTCAATTAATGATCAAGTTAAGCCAAGTGGACCCAAAAAGGTTTGGGTCTCAAAAACTAATGTTTGATTGGTTTTGTGGGCATAACTTCCTTCAAGGATTGGGGGTGGTATGTGGTACTTGGATAGTGAGTGCTCAAGACACATAATTGAAGAAGCATCCTTATTCATCCACTTGAAGTCATGTGATAGTGGTGAATTACTCTTGGCGACAGCTTTAAGAAAAACGTTACTAGAATTGAAACCATGAGAAACTCACACACTTCTATAAGAAAGGTTTTCCTTGTGTTACATTTAAGGGGAAATCTTCTTAACATTATTCAATTATGTGATTCAAATTTTAATATTTTATTAATAAAAATAAAAGAAATATTACCAAAGATAATGTTTCACTTATCTTTGGAAGAAGAAAAGATAATACATATGTTTTATTCTTACATGTGATTAAGAGTAGTGGTCTAGAATACCATACGACACATGATAAAAATTCTACTTTATAGTATAAAAGAATTTGTCACGTAGAAAAGTCTTCTTTTAAAAAGCTTTTAAAGTTTAAACCCAGTTAGGGGTTTTCCTGGAGATAAACTATGTGGTCCATGCCAAATAGAAAAATAAATAAAAGATAATTTTAAATCACTTAGGGACATTACAACTAGGTAACTATTAGAACTTATTGATTTAGATCTATTTGGTCCTCTTCATCTAGACAATCTTGGTAGAAGAAAATATGGATTGGTAGTTGTAAATGATTATAGTAGGTTTACATGAGTTTTTTGTTAAAAACAAAAATGAAGTACTTGAAAACTTGTTAAGATTGATTGCTTCAATTTAAAAAAACATGAAGTTAAGTTAATCTCCATTAAGTTGATAATAAAAGGGAATTTGAGAATAATTTATTTGATGATTTTTATGAAAATTGAAGTGATGCATATATTTTCTTCACCTAAAATCCTTCAACAAAATGGTGTAGTTAATAGAAATAATATAACTTTACTAGATGCCAAAAGATATATACTTAATGAGTATATTATGCCCAAGTATTTTTGGGCTAACATAGTCAATAGTACCTGTTATGTGTTTAATAGAAAAATAAATATAGATCTTTATTAGATATTTCTTCTTTCTAATTATTTTATGATAAGAAGCCCAAAGTATCCAATTTTCATGTGTTTGAATGCAAATGTTTTATCTTAAATGATGAAAAAAGGGATTTCGATAAATTTGGTGTTAAGTCTATTGAAAGAATTTTTCCAAGATACTCACCTACTAGTAAAGTATATAGGGTATAAAACAAAAGAATACAAGCTGTATGAGAGACATTCCATGTTAAATTTAATGAAATACTTATTAAAGCATCTAGTAGTTCTCACAAAGATAATCCTCTTATTGAATTAGAAGATTTAAGTCTTAGAGAAGAAAAATTAGAAAATATAGTTGAAGATAATGACTCAATAAAAGAAGAAACATTTGACTAAAAACAAATAAAAAACTTCTAAGAATCATTGTAGTAAGTTTATCATAGGATATGTAAAAGAGAAAGTTAGGACTACAAGTGTTTTTAGTCATGTAATATTTGTATCTAATTTTTAACCAAGTTCTATAAAAAATGCTTTTGAAGATGAGTCTTGAATTATTTTTAATAAATAAAGAATTAATACAATTTAAGAGAAATCAAGTTAGGACCTTGTACCAAGGATAAATGATAAAATAGTCTTTGGTACAAAATGGGTTAAAAAGCAAGCTAGATAAAAATGAAGTTTTTAAGAAAAAGTTAGATTAGTAGCCAAAAGTTAATGTGAAGTTGAAGGAGTAGAAGAGTATGAAACATTTGCTTTTGTAATTATACTTAAGGTAATTAGTATTTTATTTGCTTATTCATGCTATAAAGGACTTAGATCATACCAAATAAAAGTTAAAAGTGCATTTTTAAATGGATATATAAATAAAGAAGTGTATGTAGAATAACTTCCTAGATTTTAGATACATGATATGATGGACCATGTATATAAACCTAAGAAGATACTTTATGGTTTGAAGTAAGCTCCAAGAGTTTGGTATGAAAGATTGTATATTTTTCTTACAATTACATAGTTTTTATAGAGGCAAGGTAAGTAATACTTTATTTATTCAAAATTTAATTGAATACGTAGATGACATGATCTTTAGAGTTTCTAATAAAGAAATGTGCATAAAATTTTCTAATTTAATGAAAAATGAGTTTAACATGAGTAAGATGGGAGAGTTAACCTATTTTTTAAGACTTCAGGTCAAACAAACAAGTGAAAGAATTTTTATTTTTCAAACTAAATATTTGTTGGAGTTATTAAAGTAATTTTATCATGAGAATATAAAGCATTGTAAAACTCTCATTAGTATAAGTACTATCATAGATAAAAATAAATCAAAAAAGCTTATTGATACAAAATTGTTTAAAAGAGTAATTAAATTATTATTATATCTTAGTATGAGCAAGCTTGATATTATATTTAGTGTAAGTTTATGTGTAAAGTTTTAAGCTAGTCATAAAAAATCACACTTACATGTAGTCAAGCATATCTTTAAATATTTTATTAGAACTAAGACTCTATGCTCATAATATACTAAGTGTGATTATAGATTTGATTTAATAACCTACACAAATGTTGACTAATTTTGTAGCTAGATTAATAAAACAAAGTATCTCTGGTATGTGCCAATTGATTAATGGTTTACTAATTTCTTAGGTTAGTAGAAAAAAATTGTGGCATTATGAACAACAAAGGATGAGTACATTACTATAGGTAATTATGTTACTTTAAGTTTTATAAATTAAATAATAACTTAAAAATTTTGGATTAGAATTTGCATAAATTTTAATTTTTTGTGATAATTCAAGTGCAATTTATTTACCTAAAGATCCTATTTAACACTCACAACAAAACACATAAATTAAGATATTATTTTATTAGAGGGCATATGCAAAAGAAAGCCATTCAATTGTCATTTATTCCATATTCTACCCAAGTAGTTGATATTTTTACTAAGACATTAGCTACTAGAGTCTTTAATAGACTTAGATTGAGCTTAGGTGTAATTAACCACTTTGAATGAATACAAAAAGATAGAGAACTGAGTGCTAGAATTTAGGAGTATAAGCATATATTTAGAGAAAGTATAGGTAATCAAAGAAGGTATGTTGAGATATTAAATATTATATTTGTCTATTTATATTAAATTTTCTTTATACATTCAATTATAGTATTAGTTTTATAATTCTCAAAAGAAAGATTATTATACCTTTTAATATGATCTTAAAAATAAGCTAAATAATTACTAATTCCTTGTTGAGTTGATTATTATTTTAGGTTTAATCTCAAGGAGTATTATAACAATTTAGATCCATGAGAGTAAGGACTATAATGTATGTACTGAATGAAGATTGATGGCTCAACTTGTTACTTTTGGAGCCAAGGACAACGGTCTTTGTGGAGTGGTTTATTCAAAAAATACTATATTTTTAAATCTCTATGTTGTTGCATAAAGTTTTAAAAAATATTTTATCTTTCTATATTTTCTTTTTCTCTTGGATTGGACAACTTAAAATTTGTAAAAACCTAAGTTCAGTTTGATCTCATAAAAAACAAAATTGAGGTTGAGTTAGCAAAAGCCTAAGATATAGTGGAACCTACAAAAGCTAGTAAGTTGAAGGTGAATCATAAAAAAAAAATCTCAAGTTGTAACCTTTTGTTAGTAACGTTTTTCCTGACCTTAGTTGGAGGTGGACGTATATTCTAATTTGAACCAAACCACTTAAAAATTATGATGTCTTATTTTAATTTTTATCTTTATTTTTTTATCAAATTAAAAATAATATATACATATAATTAGGATTTTTTACAAACATAAAATTATTTTTAAGAAATAAATACATTCAAAAAAAACAAAAATTACTTTTAATACCATGATTCACCTCCCTCTTATGAGTTTCACATATTAATTTTCACTTGAATTGATATTAGAGTGGGTTCCCTACATAAAATGAGTCAAATCACTTGGGTGATCCTTCGTGTGTATTTTAATTATTTTGTTTTAATTTTCTTAATTGCCATTTTTATTGCACACTAATTTAAATTTTGTCTTTTGTCATTTTGCATGCTTTCCAAAATACGTGTTTTTTACTTTACTTCTTAAGTTTTTAATGTCTTTATACATTATTAATCTTAGTGTGACACTGGATGAAGGATCTTCTTTAATCTATCCACCATTATTTAAAGATGAATTTTATTTATATTAGAAAAATAGATTTAGAATTTGTATTCAATTAATTGATTTAAAACTTTGAGAAATACTTACTAAACCATGTGATTTACCTAGAGATTCATGCATAATTGAAATCAAGTCTTTTAGTGAACTTAGTAGTGATCAAAGGAGAATGGCAAAACTCAATGCAAGAGCACTCAACTATCTTCACTATGGCATATCTTCAAGTAAATTTAATCAAGTTATGAATTAGTATACCACACATGAAGTTTGGAAAAAATTAGAAGTTACCCATGAAGGTACTTCACAAGTAAAAGAAACTAAAATAAATCTTCTTACACTTGATAATGAGCTATTTAGAATGGATCTAGGAGAAACTATAAAGAAGATGTTTATGTAATTTACTAATATTTCTAATGGATTAGTAAATCTAAGAAAAGTGTTCTTTAACATAGATCTTGTAAAAAAAGTGCTAAAGATTCTGCCCAACAAGTATGATCCTCTTGTCATGGTAATAAAAATAACTAAAGACATAAATAAGCTCATGCTAGATGAGTAACTTGGAGAAATATTTGAAATTAAGATGAATAGAAGGGTTGAAGAGGAGGCTTCCACTTGTAAACCAAAGAATAGAACAAAAAAATAGGAACCATTGGCATTTAAAGTAAGCAAGGAAGATCCAGATGTAGCATCCATATCTTCTTGGATTTGGAGGAAGTGGTAAATTTTCATGTTAAAGGTTTCATAAAAACTTTGGCAAAAAGTTATGTAAATAGGAATTGGCAAAAGAAGAAAAGAAGGAAGAAGATAAAGGCACAAAGATGTTTTGATTGTGATCAAACCATCCATATTAGATCGGATTGTCCTTAACTCAAAAAAACTAAAAGAAAAAATGAGAAAAAGAAAAAAAATGAAGAAGAAGAAGAAGAAAGTCTTTCAAGCTACTTGGATGGCTTTGAAAGATTTTGACTCTGCAACTTCAAATAACAAGGAGAAAGTGACATTATGCTTCATAGTAAATGATGATTCAAGCACATCTAGTTAAGAACAAGAGAATGTGGTAAGCAGTTACTCTTGTGATGTTCTTAAAAGTAATTACATAGAAGTTATTAGTTTTAATTTCTTTAATATGTGCACATAAAAAATTAAAAAAAGTTTTACAAAGAAAAGATTGATCTTCTACATGTTTTCATGAATGAAGATGAGAAAAAGAAAATAGAAATGATTCAAATTTGTGATGAAACAAATTTCATGATTATTGAGAATACTTCCTTAAAAGAGAAAATTATTAGTTTAAAAACAAAAATTCACTTTCTTGAACATGAGAAATTTTCTATTACTTCATATTGTGTTCATTTTTCCAAACATAAGAATATGTCTTCTTTTGAATACATGCAAAACATTTCAAATATTACATGCTTTTATTGTTAAGAAAAGGACATACCATCAAAGATTATAAAATTAAGAAAAACATTTCTAATTCAAAATCTTGTTTCAAATGGATAATTGAAAATTATATTGTGAATACTTGCTTAGTGAATATTAATGTTCAAGCCAAGCTTGCTTGGGTTCCTAAGGTTAGAGATTAGAAGAATTAACATAAGATATCTCCACAATTGTAGTGTGGAGATATGCTGTGTTGAGAACATTCTTAAGTTAGAAACAATACACTTAGAAAATTTATGTATAAGAAAAACATACAAATTGATCAAATAAAAATTATATTTTATGATTATTAAGTTAAAATTTTATAATCTATGTAGCCATAAATAAAAAAAAATCAAGATTTAGCTCTTGGGTGTTGGGTAGTAGATGTTCATGACATATAATCAGAGACTGATCACAGTTTGTATCAGTAGAACATGGACCAAATAGAAGGGTAACATTAAGAGACAACTCTAAGGAGATGATAATTGGAATTGGTAATATAGGTATACCTAAGTTTATACTTTCAAATGTTTTCTTAGTTGATGAATTAGAATTTAACTTAATTAGTATTTTTCAATTATTACTTTGTTAACTTTGATACTCAATGTTACAAACTATTAAAAAATGATCAAGTATTACTTGTTGGTAGAAGAAAAGGTGATATACTTATGTGATTAAGTTTGATCAACTAGACGCTAGTTGAATAGAAAGCCTTATTACACATTCAAATAGGACAAATTAATGGCATAGAATATTAGGTCATGTAGGTTATTCAACCTTAAAAAAAATAAGGAATCATGTAAAAAAAGAAAGCAAGTTAAATCTTATCTTAAACCAAAAAATGAATTAACCACTAATAGAACTTTAGAGATAGTTTATTTAGACATTTTTGGACTCATACAACCCTTGAGTTTTGGTGAAAAGAAATATGGATTTGCGATTGTCGATGATTTGTCTAGATATACTTGTGTTGTATTTCTTAAGAGTAAAAGTGACCCATTTGAAAATTTTTTTTAATTTGATAAAAGAGATAAAAGGATAAACTAATCTCAAATTAATTTGCATTCAAAGTGATAATGATAAGAAATTTAAGAATGAGGATTTTTATCTTTATTGCAAGGGCAAGGGAATAAGGCATCAATTTACATGTCCTTATACACCTCAACAAAATAGGATTGTAGAAAGAAAGAATAGAACCTTACTAGATATGGGTAGAATAATGTTGGCTTAACACAATCTACCAAAGAATTTTTAGATCAAGGTAATTAATACATGTTATATAATAAATAGAATTAATTTAAGGCTAATACTTAATAAAATTCCTTATGAATTATTTAAAAATAAGTGACCAAATGCTAACTACTTTCATGTTTTTGGATGTAAATGTACCATCCTTAATAATGAAAGAGCTAACTTAAACAAGTTTGTTGAAAAAGAAAGTCTAAGAATTTTCTTATGATACCCTTCTCTTATAAAAGTATATAGAGTTAACAACATAAATACTAAAAAAGTAAAGGAATCAATGCATGTAATGTTTGATGTGTCTAATTCAAGACAAATAATAAAAATTTAGATGAAGAGATAAAGTCCTCAAAAAACTTATATTTGATAGAGGACGAAGACAAAACCAAAAGTAAAAAAAAAGAAGAGATTATTCATCAATTATCTAAAGAATGGAGATATTGTGAATCTAAATGAATTAATAATAGAAGATGTTAATCAAGGAGTTAATATTAGGTCTTCTATGAAAAATATTTATCATAGTACATTTGTATCTTTCATAGAATCAATATTTATAAAAGATGAACTTAAGGATAACTATTGGGTTTAAGAAATGAATGAAAAATTAGATCACTATAAGAGAAACAAAGTGTGAGAATTAGTTTTTAGGCCTAGTGATCAACAAGTAATTGGAACCAAATGGGTATTCAAAAATAAATTAGATAAAAATAGAATAATCATTAGAAACAAAGTTAGACTTATTACTAAGGGCTATAACCAAGTTGAAGATATAATTTTTAGGAGTCATTTGCATCAATAGCAAGATTAAAAGGCCATTAGACTTCTTTTATTATATTCTTGTCATAAAACATTTAAATTATTTCAAATGGATGTAGAAAGTGCATTTTAAATAAGATACTAGAAGAAGATGTGTATGTAGAACAACTCCCCAATTTTGAGACCCATGCACATGGTGATTATCTATATAAGCTTAAGAATGTACTTTATGGCTTTTAGCAATCTCCCCATGAATAGTAACATCGATTCAGCTATTATCTATTTGAAAGTAGTTTTAGGAAATGAAAAGTGGATACCACATTATTCTTAAAATCTTTAAACAATCATTTGTTACTTGTACAAGTTTATGTTGATGACATAATTTTTGGAAGCATAAATAAAAATATGTGTAAAACATTTAGTGACTCAATGATAAGAGTGTTTGAGATGAGTATGATGGGTGAGATGAACTTTTTTATAGGATTATAAATTAAGTAATTAAATGATGGGATTTTTATTTCTCAAACTAAGTACTTAAAAGAATTATTCAAGAAATTTGGTTATGAAAATATAAAACATAGAAAGATTCTAATGAATCCATCAATTTATTTATACTTAATTGAAACTAGGAAACCTTTAATTAAAAAAATTATAGAGGTTTTATTGGATCATTACTATATCTCATGGTAAGTAGACCAAACATCTTATTTAGTGTTTTCTTGTATAAGAATCCAATCAAATCCTAAAGAAAGCCATTTAAAAGTGGTTAAATCAATCTTTAAATATTTAAAAGGCATAATGAACTTAGGTTTATGATATCTTAGAAATACTCTTTTATGTGATATTATAGATTACATAGATTCAAACTTTGTAGGTTCTAAGGTAGATAGAAAAGTACCTGTGATACATGTCAATTTTTAAGAAATTGTCTAATGTCATGGTCAAGCAAGAAGCAAAATTACATAGCCCTATCAACCACAAAAGTTGACTATGTAGTAGTCAAAAGTTGTGTTGCCCAAGTGTTATTGTTAAGATAATAACTTTGTGATTATTATTTAGATCTCTCACATATTCCCATTTGAAATAATATACTAATGTCGTGGCCTTAGGAAAGAATCAAGTTCATCACTCTAGGACCAAGCATAATGATGAAATATACCATTTTATTAGAGATGAAGTAGCTAAAGCTTAGTAAAATTTGAATATGTTACTACCAAACAAGAATTGGTTGACATATTTACTAAGTCACTTCCAATCGAATAATTTCAAATCATACGGCAAAAATTAGGTGTAATGGAAATTATATAAATTTGACATCTCTTTTGATAGTGTCAAAATAAGAGAATAGTTGTTGTTTAGATAAGTAACAGAGAGCATATAATAAGCAGGAGCATGAAGTAAGGGGAAGCATATATATTTCAATTTTATTATATTTTATCGTTACTTAAATATTTTTTTACTTTTTATACTTTATCTAAATAATTATGTCTTACCATCATCAAAAGGGGAAGATTGCTGGGTCATGTTTGTGTTTAATGAGTCAAGCCTTAACTATTTAGCATGTTATTCTAATGACTTGTTTAGAGTGAAACATATTTACATGTAAAGAATAAACCATGTACCTTTGAATATGGCAAACAAGTGGTAATCAATGCACTTTGGAGTTTTTAGTAAGCTTCAAGGACATGCATATCAACTTTAATAAAGTTTTATTTTACTGTAAAATAGAATGTTAACTTATTGAGGCACTCTCCTTTTGTATCAATTTCAAATCATATGTAGGTATCTAAATGATTCGATCATCTCCTTGATTTAGCAAATAAATAGGATCCTTTTTTTCAATCTCTTAAGTCTTTCCTTAGTTCAAATCTTAAACCATTCATTGATTTAAGTAACATAATTCTATTTTTAAATTATTCTTTTCTTGATTAAATCATATTTTTATATTTTTTTTCTAAATTCTATGTTAGGTTTATTATTAAATCTTAATTACATCAAAAAATAATTCTATTTAAATTTTTATAATTAAATAAATAAAATATTTTATGCAACATCCTAAGCTGTCCCCAAAAGCAAAGGTCAAAAGCTGAGCTTAAGCCCAAGCATCGAGTCAAGAAACATAGTCAAAACCAAATCAGGTTGACCCAATTAAGTTGATGGATTCTTAAATCGGATGGTTTAAAACATTGAATCAAACTGGGCAGTAAATAAACTTGTATGTTATGACTACACCCAGGTGATTAAATTCCAAGCACACATGGAGGAAGCCAACCCCAATTAAGCTCTTCATATTAATCCCATAGGAATGATTATAAAGTCCAAATATGTATTGTTTCCTATAATATGGGTCTATATTGCTTCTTTTTGCCTACTTCCAAAAGTAGGAGTGCTCAAGCCCATCTAGTTGCATGTCTTCGCAATCAAAAGGTGGAGAATGCCTCCTCTTTATTTATCGATCATGATCATCCATCCCACCATCTGATTCGATTTCTCAGATCTAATGATGATTATTGATTTTGTCAATTTCTTATAATTTATCCTTAGATTTGATGGCCACAGTTTCATCCTAACTTATTGGATGACTAGAACTCTTTTTGCCTTATTCTTGAATCGTACAACTTTTAACTATCCTATTTGAATCCTACAGCTCAGATCAACTTTGACTTTATCGTTATTAAATCGAACAATCCAATTCTCATCTAACATTATCAGATGGCTAACTCAAAATCCTTTATGATGGAACTATCCATAACTCATATACTTATTCAGCATTAGATCTGAAGATCTATATCACCTCAAACCAATCCAATGATCCTGGTCCTTCCCTCCTAACAACTAATTATTTAGTCATTGTGTTAGTTCTTTTTAAAAATTATTTTAAAATATTTTTTCAGCTATTTGGCTACAACATTTCAAATATTTTTCTACACTTTCTAATGACTATAATCAAATTTTTTTATAATTACCTAACCATTGCAAATGGAATAACAAAGGAACTTGAATCAATCTTTGAGATCTCAACAAAGTGCTACTCCATAAAATATTGGTGTAAATTCTACTCGCAGTAATTATGACTTCTCCATCTAAAATCGTCAAAGTCTTCCAACTAAGCTCTATACATCTAAACTTTCAAATTATCATTTCTTTTCTTAAATTTAAGCTCATTATGTCTTGTTCCATTAATCAAAAAGTATACAAAGTTATACCAATTAAACAAAATTTTTCTGCCTTACTATATTTCTCTTTTTTTCTTAAGTTGGGCGACACAGTATTTATGAAAGCCTGAGTTTTGTTTAATCTCGTGAGAAAATAGAGTTGGGGTTGAGCTTACAAAACCTTGGGTTATAGTTGAACCCACAAAAGCTAATAGGTTGATGGTAAACCATAAGAAAAAATCTCAAGTTATAACCTTTTGTTAATGGTGTTTTTTCTTACCTTAGTTGCAGGTGGACATAAGTTCTAATTTGAACCAAATTACCAAAAACTTTTGGTGTCTCATTTTAATTTTTATCTCCATTTTTCTTTATCATATTAAAAATAATATACACATATAATCAAGGTTTTCTACAAACATAAAATTATTTTTAAAAAATAGATATGTAAAAAAATAACAAAAAGTACTTTTAAGATTATAATTCACCCCCCTCTTGTGAGTTTTGTACACAAGTTTTCACTTCACTAACAAATATAATAATATCATACTCTAATGATCTTTAAGATCATCTTACATGAAGCTTTTATAACCTAAGTGAAAATATTAAGAATGTCAAACAAGTGGAATCACGTAGTATGATGTACATATGATATATTTTAAGTCAATTTTAATAGATCATATATACGTCTCATTGTGTGTCAAAATTCCTATATATCACCTAATATAATCCTATGATCATATTTGAATGAGTGAAAATTCAACATGTAATGACTAGTTTAATCTTTTTAAAAATATCCTTTTTAGCCATTGTATCTACCATAAATGATTATAAGCAATGATATAATGCAAATAAGAACGTTTTTTAAGAAGAAAAAGATAATTCTAATGATTGATTCAATTGCAACATCATTCAAAGGCTAAAAACCATAACCTATTATTTCTATCTTCCTCTCTCTATTATGGCTCTTCTACATAAACTACAACATTTTGGTACTTACTCTTACTTTATCCTTCATTTATTGCTTATTTGTAACATTATTATTAATTCAAAAATGAAAGTACAGGACTATTGTATCAATCTTTTTCAATTGTTATGTAGTTTATATCTTCTTACATATTGTTAACTTCGATTGAGTTGTTGTTGTTGGTGGCTCATTTAAGCACATTTGTACAGTTTATCACTACCTACTAAGGTGAAAGAGAGTGACTTTTTAGTGTAATATTGGTTGGTTGTTTGGTGCTGTATGTAGGCACGAGTGAGACTGAGAGACTTAAAAATATAGTACACATTCTTTAGTCAGTATTTCATGTTTTACTTGTTTTATTTAACAATGATTTACTATAGTAATAGTTTTTACAAAAAGGAAAAGTTTTAAAACGTTATTGCTTGTTCAATTTTTTTTAAGCACATAACTCACCATAAGAAGGAATTATTCCTAATCTTTATTAGATTCTATTCAATTCTTTAAATGATTATCTATTTAACTATTTTAAAAATATTGGCTAAGTTTGGAGAGATCAGATGGTTTGATTGAATGTGTCATAAAAGCTATTAAGATAAAGAAAAGATTTTTACTATGAGAGTATTTGAATTGTTTGAATTCATTTTGTGAAAGTAAAGGACTTTTATTGCTATCTTATATATTGACTTCAAGAAGATTTAATTTACAAATTGCACAATTCACTCCCTCTTTTTCCTATTGTTAGAACTTTGTATTTCTTATTTATATTGGTCATTTGGTTAGTTGTAAGATCTTTCAAAAGGGACATTTGGACCAATGTTGTAAGCTCATTTGAATAAGATTTTCTAAAACCTTTTTATCAGAGCAATTAAGAATTATCAAAGGATTTTGTTTTAATATATTTGAGTTGTTTTAAATTTCTGATTCGCATAATGAGCCCCATTCTTTGTTGCATGATACTCCCACATTTTGTCATGCTTCCTACTATTTACCATGGAGTCCTGTTGGATTATGGTTTATCCTAAAAAACCACGATTTTTACTAAGATTTCTCCAACTAACTATGAAAAATGAGATTTTTCTTACTGAAGGATGCAGGCTTAAGGTTAAGCCAAACAACTTAAACATCCATTATTTCCTTTGAGTGTTCCTTATAGCCTTTATGTCTTTCATTTAATGTATAAGTGCAACCTTTCATAAGTTTTCTTCTTGTGAAATATATCAAGGGGGTGAGTTATTCATTACAAGAATATGAAGTTTCATCATGTGCATTGACATGATAAAAGAATCTTAAATAGACTTCATAAAACTTTTCATCACCAATTCACACCTTCTTAGTGTCCCTCACATTCTCAATGAGTGGTATTAAAGAGTGATTATCATTTATAAGCTTAACATCTTAGATTAGATCCTTGTAGGCATACTTAGTTTGTGAATTTGATATTGATGTGTCATGGAAAATCCTATTTACTTCAAGCTGATTTTGAGAAGAAAGGAAAATTCAAATCTTTTACAAAAAATACAAATACAAGTATTTGGGAGTTATTTCAAAAATTATATCTTTCATATAACTATAATATATTTTTTATAGATGACAACCAACTAAGGCTTGTATTATTAAATAGACAAAGCTTGAATTTCTTGTATTATGCACTTATGACACATGAATGAATGAAACATTTCTCTTTTAACGTCTTCTTTAAGGCTATGAATGAGCTATAAGAATCCCCATGTGATTAATGATAAGTAGGAGAAGAAGAAATTAAGGAAGCAGTAGAGAAGAAGAAGCCTTACGTACATGTCGAAGTCTACCTCCTCAATGGAACTTGTACATACCAAAGCCTCTTCAAGTGCAAGTGTAAGTCATAATTCTATATCTAATGAAGACTTTAAAGATAATTTTGAATAATTAACTAAAGATCATGGTAACCCTATTGCAAAATATGTTAATCTAAGAAATTAATGCTCTAAAGATGAGTATCATATTCATGAGCTTGAAAGAAAATGTGATGAGCTAAGAAAATAGAATGAAACATCACCTATGAATGCAAAATTATCCTTCCCTTCTTTAATGACTTACACAACAAGTTTAATGAATTTCAGCAAACTTTTAAAATAATATGCATTGATTCCTTAATAGCAAAAAATACTATGCTCAAATAACAAAATTCTAATTTAAAAAGCACATTGAATGCTTTTACCATAATTAAAAAAGAATTATATATTTTGAAGGAAAAACTTGTGGATTCATCTTCACATGAATGTTCTCATTCTAGCATCTTACACATGTGAAATTTTAGAACAAAAAAAATTATTAATTTGCATGCCATAAGGCCTACTTAAATACTTCTTGTTTCACATGTTCCATCCAATGTAGCAAATTGTACATTATTTCATTTGATTGCCTCATTAAGAAAATCATAAATTCTAAAGTTAACAACTTTATTTGTGTTATTAAAGAAAGTACATGTAACAAAAAAGTTTTAAACCCATAAACTTCACACATTATCACATGTGATCCCAATATGGTTTAGGTTCCTAAAGTTAAATCTTAGATAGTTGTGTAGGTAGGCCTCCAAGCCAAGTACCTATGGAGATAAGCCTTAACTTGATTGCACTATTTTGATGATTAAATTAATTTCTCACCATGTCAATATGGGATATTAGCTTTATCTTTCCTTGGTCCTTGATATAAAATATGTAAAACCTTTATTAATCTTTAAGGCTAAGTATTTTTAGAGAACTTGTGTGTATTCTAAGGCTCATAGTATATACTAAACATTTGTTAGAAATTCCATAATTTTTCCACAAAAGTTTCGTTTAAGATTAGGCTATACTATTCAAAAATTAGGTGAGAATCTATACAAGAAAGAGGGCCCACAAAGATATTTATTAAATTTAAATAGTTAATTAAATAATAAACATAAGGATCAAAAATAAAAGTTGAGAGATATATTAAATCAATTGGTTAAAGTCATCATATAATATGATGGAATCCATTAAACTATACGATTTGGATGCACTAATCAAGAGACCTGCCCATGGTTTTTAACTTGAAACTTAAAAGAATTGTATTTTATGCAAATAATCTTCGTACGATATGATAACCTTGAAACTTTAGCACTAAAGAGCATCGAATGGCAAGTTAAAGGGGAATGTATGGTGCAATATTGCCACACTATATCAAAATACCCAACCTAAGGCATTCTCACTTGTTGATTGTGCACTCTTTTGGGTAAACTAATTTTCTAGAAAAAGATTTTAGAAAGAAAACCATGAACATTTGCACAATATTTCAAGAGAAAATGTTACTTTTACACTGAATTGGATATTCCAATAGACGTTACTCTTATCAACACTTGGCTAAGATCTCACCCTTTATTATGTCATTTTTATTGAGAATTAAAAATTTGATAAAGTAAGTCTTAATTGAAAAATTTAGTCATAGTAAGTTAGTCATTATAAGGAGAGTTCATGATTAATTAAATTAAACATGTTCTGTAGGGGTCCATATAATTGATTTCATTATGGTGAAAAGAAGTAGAGCCCAATCAAAAAATTCTAGTTTTGTTGGAATGGATTCTATAAGAAATAATATTGATGAGGAAAAGTATAAAATAGTAAATAATTTTGAAACTAATGAATGATTTAAATCTTGCACTATAAATATCACAAAACTATTAAATGATGATCATTATTTCTTCCTAAGATAGATTATTATCAAATTGTTTAAGAGAACTAGATTACTGTATGTGCTAAAAATATATCTCAAGTTCAATTCAAATCTGATTTAGCATTTTTATAGTAATTTGGAAGTAACTGATAACTTTACTATGACAACTCTTACATGTGCAGTATTGAAATTTAGTTTACTAAAATAGATTTCAATAAATTTTATAGCATACTTATATCAAGACCTTCACTATGTTCATGTTCTAAAGATAGAAAATTTAATTGGAAAGAAGTAAATTAGAACATATACAAAACCTAAGATGAATAATGCATTAAGAAAATCAAGCAATTGGATATTAGGAAATATTTAACACAACAATTTCTAAGGTAAATTATCTTACCCAAAGTTGGTGATAAGCAACACATCAAACATGGGATATGCAAGAAGATTACATAACACTACATGCATTAAGAACAACTTAATTCCTATGATGCAATTATGGGATCGATAAAGACGATTATAGCTCTTAGAAGTCCAACATTTAAAAGAAAGATGAATCTATGGTATAAACATCATATTGTTCCAATCCTTAACATCAAAAGCAACATAAAGTGGAAACATTTGCTTGTATCACTAGAACATCTACATAATGGGATAACAAAAGAGTGAAATGATAATCCTCAGCCAAGTACTACTTAGACAATGAGTTGGAGAATGAGGAACCATAGAAAAGACAAGCACTAATTATTCATGAAATTCTTCACATGCCAATAAGAAACGAAATGTACCTCCTGGTCCTAACTTAGCAACTATGGAAGGGATCAAAAGAAGTGATTTGAAGGTTGAGTAGGATAAAGGCATAATTAACTATTTTCAACTAGAGTTGGAAGCAAGATTTGATGAAAGCCAATTACAAACACAAATCTTTCTTATGTTTATCTTTTATGCCATCTTTGATCTCTTTTTAAAGATTAAGCAATTAAGAAAAGGGATAATTATTGTAAATTTTCTTAAGTATGTAAGATGTAATAAAATCATTTTTAACAAAATTATGTTGTGTATTATGTTCCTCTCTTTTTCAATGTTTATGCTAATAAATAGCCAATGAGGGGACGAAAATGAAAAGGCCAACTATATCAATAAGTAGTATTATGTAGCACTTGGTATTAATATAAAATTCTGACAAAACTAGTAAGTATAAAAGATAACACTAAAAAGAACTATATATAATTATGAGGGAGTGACACTCAAGCTATTTAAATGAATCCATGAGTCTTCTACAAAATCCTACTTTAGTGATTTAAAAGTGGGAGAATAATGTTGCGTGGGCCAAAAACTAAATGGTATTAGATATATTCTCAGTTGCAATACATGTGACATTGGCATAAAAGTTCTCAAGATGCTACATTCTTTTGCATAACTACTTAAGAACAACATATGGCTACATTTTTGCAAAATTTTTCTTGCCTTATATTTATCCCCACACTTAACTGCATGTCATCATCAAAATTGGGGATACTATTGATCCCCATGAGACCTCAAAGAAATACATTTTATTTGTTTCGAAATTGCTATTACTTGACTTTCATTTTGTTTGTGAAGGGACCTCTTCTCACCAACCTCCATTGTTTGTTAATGAATTTTGTTTATATTGAAAAACTTGAATGAGAAGTAATTTTCTCTCTGTATATTTGGGTTTGATGGGTGTTATCCAATATTCACTTGCTTCTTTTATCAAACTTGTGAATAAGTTTGCTATGAGAAAAGAATTTTTCAATTTAATGTCGAGGAGTAATACACATGCTATCAATATTTTGCAATTGTTCCTTGAATGCTATTGAATATAATAGTATTATGAATTTGGTGACTACACATAAGATTTGGAATAATCTTGAGGTGAACTATGAAGGAACCTCATTAGTTAAAGAAAAATAAATGTGCTCACTTATGACTATTGTTACGCCTCAGTTTTGGCTTGGTATGTTTATTTCATGTTCATTTGATTAAATTAATACTTGTATTTTTTTTATAAAGTAACTGTTGTAAATCATTCTCATGATGAGGATCATACGTGGAGATAGTAAATATCATACAATGTGATTAGGAAATAAATCTACCTAAATGCTTGGTTGAGAATTGCACAGACTATGATATCAGATGGTCATACAGTATGATCGAGCAAAAGAAGCACTCAAGGTGTAAGTGTGAATAGATTATAAAGGCATACTTTGTTGGTACACGTGTGACTTACTGGTTGGATAAGAATGATGATGCCATGGACATTGATAGTTGAATGTGTCCAATAAGGAAAGGAAGACGTTTTGGTATTGTATAAGTACAATGTAAGTATATCAAACAATATAATCAAATAAGAGTGATAATGAAGTCAGGTGCAAAGCATGATTAGCGATCGCAGGTTGAACACACTACCTTATAAGGATGTTGTAGAAAATGGAGTGTCGATCCAAGTAATAGAGTGATTGTATGGGTACAAAGCCATATTATATGTCTAGTGAGCTTAGGAAAGCTAGTATATCAAGTAATACAATTAACACAATCATATAAAACTAATCAAGCTAAAGGAAATGTCAAACACAAGAATCGTCAAGTTACAGTAGGCGATTAAGGTGTGCAATGCATCGTACATGTACAAGTACTTGATCAAATGATTATGATCATAGAAACTATTAGTTAGTAAAAGCACATTTCACTCATCATATGCTATGGTTTGGTATAGTACTAGCATGTTATAGGGGTTCTAAAAAAATTGAGTTTTGTAATTGAGTTGTACATGAACCCAGCCAATGCATAAGGTTTCTAAATCTGATGGTTACAAAATGACTTGATTAGAGGTAATTACACTAGGATTAATGGAATTTGTACAACTAGATTGTCAAGGTTTAATGTTAACATGGAACTTAAGAAAGGGATTAAGGATTATGGAATTTTACATAGAATACTTTGCTAATTAACTTATAATAGCTAGTTATCCTTCAACTCTAAAAGACTAATTGAGACACAGAGAGGAAGAAGAACTACCATGAGTAAGAAGAGGAAGAAGGATCTTTAGTTTTGAAGAAAGAAAATCATACCTGGGGCAAGAAGGTTTTTTCATAGGAGTTTAAAGTTATTTGATGCCAAACTTCTTGGGAACCTAGTATACCATTACCATTGGTCTTAATTTCAAGCACTCCTTCATCAAGTACCTTCAACTCCTCACCCTTTTTTTGTGGTTCCAGTAATTGAACACCAACTCCAGGCATCTTTCCCCATGGCATCTTAATAAGGCTTCATGGAATCCCCCCCTCCAACCTCAAATAATTCTTTTATGAAAGTACTAGGGATTCAGTGGCACCTTCACCCAGTAGATGGAAGGTGGCCTTATTTCACATGGTGAAGTTGCCATTGATTCCCTAGTACTTTCATAAAAGAATTATTTGAGGTTGGAGGGGGTTCCATAAATCCTTGTTGAGATGCCATAGTGGCACCTTCCATCTACTTAAATTTGCCCTAACTCTAAAGTTCTCTCATGAAACTAAATGTGATTTTGTTAAGGACTAAGTTTTATAAAATTAGATTCAAAAGCCCCTTTGCAATTGTTTATTTAATTCTCTAATAAAGTAAGACTTCCTATACTATTGGATAAAATTTTTTTGAATATAATTGAATTTCTAATGTGTTTGTTTAAATGCTTGTCAAAATTTCAATTTAATGCACATCCTTTAGTTGTGCTAGTCTAGGTAGCATTTGAACATCTTTAACTACACATACTTAACATAATTGCATTATACTTGCTGGCTTTAGCAATTGGTACTCCATTAAAGCTAAATGTAATTATAACTTCTCCCTTGAGACCACACTATGAAAACGTTTGCATACAAGTGGATCTTGCTAAAGAACTACTCACAAATATTAGAATCTCAAATAAGAATATGTACATAAGAGGGTATTTGGCAAAAGATAAGCTCATAGAATGTTGCTCCATTTTGTTTACATTGTAGTAAGAAGGTCATTCAAAGAAAGAATGTAAACTTCTTAAGCAAAGACAAATTAAAAATTAAAGGAATCATTTCCATCTAATGCACCTAATATTGAAGGAAAACATTTGAAATCTCAATAAAATATGAAAGAATAGAAAATCATTCAATTGATGTTAGGAAAAACCTTTAGGGATCTGCATCATAATTCAAACAAGCTCAATGGGTAGCAACTCCAAGAAACCAACAAAAATCCTAATGTTATTTCTACAAGAAAAATATGGGGGATCAATCTACAAGGGCTTCATCATAGATTATAAGGGATCATAATTGCATTATATCATGTAAGGCATGACTAGAAAGTAGACCTTTCTCTCTATCAGATTTGGATGTTTCATCACTAAGAAAGGAGAAACAATCAAAAGTTGTTTAGCTCAGTGCTCCTTTCTTATTCTTGATGATAGCAAGTGCGATACTTATTTGATCCTAACATTCAAGTTGATATCATCCAAGTGGGATGGAAATGAGGTTGTCTTAATAAATCTTAGATGTAGATTGTCTTTCCATAATTTACAAGACAAATTTCAAAAGCATCTCGAGTTGTGGTTTTAAGCCAAAAATAATTAATCCACTAATATGGAATATTTGAGACATTGAGTATAATGCATCCTTCAATAGAGCTAAGGTGCTCACCTTAAATCAAACAGTTCAATTATTGGCTCTACTTGATCCAATAGTAAATGTATCCAATGCCTAAGAGTTTTCTTACAAATTGGGGGTATTCATAACCAATAAAATAGGATATAGATTATTTTTAGTGATTAACTTAAAGTAGAAACTACTTGCAATTAATAATAGTTCATTTTCATTAAGGTTAAAAAAGACTTTTTGGACAACATTGTCTTCATGTCTAATATGTATGCAAAAGACACTATACCTCAAAGGTTGGCTCTGTAGTTTGAGCTCCTACAACATTAGCAATTGTCATCCATGCATTATGGGAGGTGATTTTAATGTAAGTAAAAATTTGGAGTACTTGTTTTAGATAATTAGGACTTTAAAGTAATTGAAGACTTTTAATTGTTCATTTAAAATGTATCTCCAATTCAACCTCAAGTTATAGAAAGTTTCTTACATGACATTGCAAAAGGAATGGAACCCTTGTTTGGAAATGGTTGAATACATTGTTTTGTAATAAAAGCTGGTTAGCTCTATTTCCCAACTTCTCGATGTAGAATCTAAGTAGCATTGATATCTAATCATGTGCCAATTCCACTTTAATGTCAATATTGAAGTCAAAGAATCTCATGCCAACTTAGGTGTATGCATAAGTAGTTCTAGTATAAAACCTTCAAAACACTATCAAGAAACATTGGGATCTTCTTATAGTACCAATAGGTATGTAAAGATTTGGGGCTAAATTTAAAGAAGAAACAAATGCATATGATGCAATTGAGCTAAGAAATGTTTGGCAATGTTTTTGAAAGTTACAAAGTAATAGAGTTGGTAGTTAAGTTGTTGGAAGTGCTATATGATAAATTCCCAATTGAGGACAATAGGACAAAAATGTTCTAAGGCTTAAGCAAACCTTACTAGTTGTCAAGATCAGGAGAAAAAATATTCAAAACAAAATGTATGTGTTAGGTGCTCAAGGGAAGGTGACTCAAATATCAAAATCTTTCAATACTTAGTTATGGCTAAAATACCTAACTCATTAATTAAAAAGATTCAAAACATGGAAGGCTATTATAGATGAAGTTCAGGTAAGTTCAAAAGTTGTTCAATACTATTACTATCTTTTATTTGATCCAAATGAGTCTAACTATAAGGTTGCTCTTCAAACTCTATTGTAAAACTTTATAAATAAGTATCAAAATGATTATATCACACAACAGGTTTCCATGGAGGAAATCATGAGAGTTATGTAAGGATTGAACTATGATAGTTCAGTGGGCACTAAAGAAAAATTAGTTTTCTCTTTAATGATTTTTGGTCTATCAACCTATGTAATTTTGTAAGAAAGGTCTTTATAAAAGATTTTTCCAACACACTCACTAGTATTTTGCTAGAAATTATTTTTTCTAAAAACCTTACATTTGTTAAGGGTAGAAACATAGAAAACAATGACCTCATGGTGCAAAAAATGGTAAAACATATCAACCACAAGAATAGAGACTATAATGTCATTATGAAACTAGTTATGCAAGTTGCTTTTGACACACTCAATCAGGGTTTCTTATTTATGTTTCCAAAAAGTGTTTGATTTTCATAAGTACATCGTAATTTTGGTAAAAAAAAATTACCTAATTTAGTCACTTTTTAGTGCTAATAAATGGTAATCATTATGGCTTCTTTAAAACTTGTTGTGGGGTAAACCAAGGTGACCCTCTATTCCTTACCCTATTTATCATGACTATAGAAGCTTTAAGTCATGGAATCAAGATGCAACACTCACTTGGCAAAATGTCAACTTGTTTGTGCCAAGAGAGTGCCAGTCAATTACTCATCTAGTTTTTATTGATAACATAGTTATATTCAATTTGGGATAGAATTCCTCCATATGTAATCTCGCAAAAGTTTTGTAGACATATTAATAGTGCTCAAGTCAAAGCATCAACTATCAAAAAGGCATGCTTATTTTTATTTTTGCATGACAAAGTTGAAATTAAACTTAATAAGAATTTAGATAGCTTTTGTCAAAGAAACACTACCTTTCAAGTACCTAAGCATTATGATCTTCAAGGGAAGCAACAAGGCCTTTATATACCAGCCTCTTATAGACAAAATATTAAAAGGAGTAAATAGCTAGAATTGCAAATGGTTATGAAAATGTGATAACCTAAATCCTATAAAGAGTGTTTTGAGCTCCATTCTTGCACATCTATTAATGGTTCAAGAACTACATAAGTGTGTGGTGAAACATATTAAAAGAGCAATGGATAGCTTCTTTTGGAGAAACCATCAAAACGTATTGGGCATTGTTGGACCACTTGGAAGGAAACAGTCTTCCTAGTTGAGGAGAATAGAGTAAGGGTGAAGAAAATCACTACAAGAATCAAAACATTTACATGCAAACTTTGATGGTTGTTCTATTCTTTAGCCATCTCTTAATAAGATTCTTGAGGGCTTGTTATGATAGTTGTTCAAAAAATCAACTTGTTAAAAAAGGATGAAAAAATTATTAACATGGTCTCTAATGTTAAAACTATTTTACTTTCTTCAAGAAATAGAGTTGCTAGATTCTAACAATGTGTAGGATCTTCTTCTCTCCATTTTGTTATTATGCAATTTAATGCTAAAGAAGCATATAAGACACTTCATGAGGAAAATCCCACCATATTTGAATTAACAAATTTCTAGAATAGGCAATGTTTTTATGAAAATGTCAATTTTCTTTGGTGATTAATTAACAAAACATTTCCATTTCCATTTGCATTTAAGGAAGCTTGAATTTCAACTTTCTTCTGAATCCCAAACTATGCAGATGATGATGAGCCAATCTATTTCTTCATGAATTGCTCAGCCACCAACAAAGTTTGGAACTAGTATAAGCAAACGCTAAGGGATATTTCCAATAGCAACAAGAAGAAATTCAATAAAATTTAAGTGAGGGTACGAAAATCCCTTACCAACATGATGTTATTGCATTAATACTTTTTGCCATAATTTGTTTGGAGATTTGGAAATCTTAGATGACATATTTCTTCTAAGGTAAAGCAAAATCTTCTTCATAATTCATTAATATGGTCACTTCTCATTTCTTCATCATCTTTCAAGCATTCCTTATTAATATTAATTGTAAGGTAGAGGCTATTCTTGCTAAGCTAGGGTTGATTTTCTCATTTTCAATCACAAAGCCTTCTCTAAAGCTAACTGGTTGGAATCATTAGCTCAGTTGTGGAAGAGGTTGAACGTCACCTTTTGTTACATATGGTATGATGCATCAACTTGGTGACTAGTCATGGTATGATGATGAGAAAAAATTAGATAACTTCTCTATTTGCAAACTCTTTATGCAGTATGATAAGCATCATCATATTGTGTGAAGCCTCTACTGTTCACAGTGACATACCATTGTCTCAAGATGATACATCCAACCTCTACATCAAGCAAAAATGCTTAGTGGTTAAATTGTCACTACAATCATGCAGTCACTTCAAAATTACCTTATAGTTTGGCAAAGAACACCATATCAATTAGAACACTACTCTTTATACATCTACAGTAATCTTTAGTCATTGAATTGAACAAGTACACCTCTTACTTAATTTGCTATTAAAAAAGGGACATAATCAACAACATTCCCAGTAATTGCATCAAACAAATTCATCTAGTCAACAACCTTACTATCATATTTTGACTTCAAATTACTATAATGATACTCCCCATCTTTGCCTTCGACAAGTATGATTTATGGATGCTTGTACTATCTACATCTGTTATCTTCATGCCATAATGATGCTTCAAGGGTTAGCATCATATATGTATACTCAAAGAATGTAAAATTAATGTAATCATACTATCACTATTACGCATCCCATAGGAATGCACTAATACGATAAATCACTTAGGTGATTATGCATCGACATGCAAAGAAGCTCTTTAATTACTACATTAGACATGCATTTTTCTTGCATGTATTTACCATTCAGTGTTATATTACATAGTTCTTTGATGAAAGCTTCTGTTAATTGAATCATACAAATGTGATGTTCACTCTATAGGTTTGAGCCAGTAGAAAAAAGTTGAACCAGAGTAGTTTAACCATATTAGTATAATTAGATCAAATTAAATTAGATATCAAATCTTATCAATCAAGAAAAATAAAAAACAAAACTGATGAAATAATTTTGTATTTTAAAAAAAAAAAGAAAACCTTATCCATGGTACCACATGATAAGAGGAACCTCAACTAATTTAACCTTAAATAATTTAAGAGTAATTATTCAACTACCATGCTTAGTACTTGTGGTTGATGTGGATTCACATTATTCTTTGAATGCTTTTTGTCCTTCCATGAATCATGGTGATAACTTTATGAACTTTCCCTTAAATGAGACTTATTGGTAATTTCTATCTACATGTTTTAACTATCTCTTGAGTAAACTCTTTATTAAATTTTATCTAAAGAATTTCATGTTTAATCTTCTCCCTTTAGTGGTTATTACTACGGCTTTATTCTTATATGCTTACAAATGTTTAGATCCATTGTTGATGCATGTAATATATAATTTGTGGCTGTTGAAATGATTTCAAGTAACATATTCACCTTACTTAAGATTGGCATGCTTTTAAATTATTAAAAATTAATGATTTGTCCATGAAGTGATTACGTGAAATTAAAAATTAAATATATGTTAGTTAGGGCTTATGATCTCAATAATTTTGTTGAGAACACTCATGAATCAATAATGTCCTCAAATATACTTTGTTTATTGTCCAATTTTTACAAGGAAATCATGTTATATGAAAGTTAATTCTTAATGAATCATTTGGTGATGCTTGATATATTTACATAAAGTTTCATAGTAACATTATTAATTTAGACATGATGAGCTTCAACATCAATTATGTCTTGACATTAATCCCTAAATTTTACATAGGAGATCATTAAGATTAAATTAAGAACAACACTTCTATAAGACCTTAGACAAGTACTTTGGACAGTATGATAGAAACTTGAAGTTAGCAAAAATCTTAGGTATTCTTGTGACCAAGTATTATCATGCCTCAGTTTTGCTTAAGAAGCTAGCAACATGGCTTGGTTACGTTCTTCAGAAGCATGATTTGAACTTTTGAATAACCTAAATGGAGAGAAGTCCTTAGTTTTTGTAGAGAAACCTAATTGGCAAAGTTTGATTACTTAGAAGCTACTAGATTGGTTGAGAATTTTTTTAGGCTAATAAGAATTAGGTAGAGCTTGGTTAGGAAAGGGTTAGGTGAGGTTAGTGACAAATTGAAACCTAATATATCATTTTACGTAAACCCTTAGACATTGATTTTATATCTTGCTAGAGACTCTTAAGAGAAAAAGTATGAATGACATCAATTTTGAATAGCTTATGATTAAAGATTAATAGAGAACTAAATTAGTGTAAACTGAGGTATGTTTTGGATAGTATTAAGTCTTGTTATGCTTAAATGAAGATCCTAGGTATGACTTTGTTGAGATCCTAAAGATAGCTAAATAGGAAAAATTCTTCTAAATAGGGCTCTAAATAAGGCTAAGAGAAAAGACTAATCAATAAGAGAAACTTCTAGATTGATTAAATTATCTAGATAACAAGATTAAGGGTTTAAAGATAAGTTTATAACTTTTAGATGATAGTAAGGTTTATGAATGACTGATTTATGGATTTTAAGAAAATCATTGAAATACATAAATATTGGGTAATGGTTGTTTGAATTAAAAATAATGTTTTAAGGTAATTTTATTGAGAGATAATATTTTGATGTACTAGACCTAAGATTGAAACCCTCAAGCTAGTGGCAATTTATCTTAAAACAAGAAGTGCTGGTTTACTTAGCTATGGCATGTCTTGAAAAAGTAGTGCTGGTTCATTCGGTAATGACACACATTTGAGAAGAAGTGTTAGTTCATATAGTTATGGCATATTTTAAAAATGAGCACTTGTTTTTATGGTGATAGTCCCTACCTTGGGTTGCATATGTTTAGAGATAGTTCCAAATTTTGGTGAGTCATCGAGATAACCTTGGCTACATCATGAAGTCCTCTAATTAGACTTCATAATCTAATTCCTTGTTGCATGAAATTTATGTTTATGATACTAATCTAATCTTTATTTATATTGCTTAAATATTATTATTACATTATCTTGGATTGCATGTTATTTTTACGACATGACTTCAGGGTTCCTTATTGTGCTTTGTCTCACTGCCCTTATTTGTTTTACATGTAGGATGAAGGAGATAGAAGATTGCTTAGAAGCCTATGATTAGGACAACTATTCTTCACTTAGTATTTCTAGTTATTTACTTTTGTTTAATAGTAAGACATTCATCTTTTAATTTTAGAATGTAATAATTTGACTTTTGTATCATATTAGGCTTTATTAATTGACTCATTTTGAATGACTTATTTTATGAAATTTATTGTTGAATACTTCATTATCATTTATATTGTTTCTTTATTAGATTGGATGATAAATACTATAACTTTATGCAAGTGGATTATATGTATGTTTCATGTAGCATTAGTATCATGTATGTGCCATTGTAGTTTGGAAGCTACCAAAACTCAAGGTGAATTGGTTCCTAAGTCATGTAAATGACCATCTAATAAGGTAGCCTAGTTCATTATGAGTAGCATAATGGGAGCTAGGTGATTAGATTATGGTATATGATTCCTAATATGAATATCAAGCCCACATATTGAAATAGTGATTAACCAAATGCAATGATGAGTATAGAGGCTATTACACCGAGTGATTCAAAATAATTGTCAAAAAAGATAAGGTATGATATATGTGGTATCAATTCCTAAGTTTGAGTTAAGTCATACTTTAAGTATATTAGTTTAGAATTATTAACGTAAGGAGAGTAAGTCATAGCATAACATAAAATAAAAATAATTCTTGTAAGATAAGTCATTAAACTTTTGTAACTTTAATATGGTAAGTTTTTAATAGATATGATTAAGACACATATAACTACTATGAGAGATAATTTTGGTAGTGAACATGCTTAGGTGGAACCCAAGTTAGACCAACCAACTCAAGATTTGACACCCTAGACACATCTTGAGCCCTAAGGGGATCGTTGGTTAGAGGAATTCATGTAGCTGAGAACACAAGCTTTTGTGGGTTGTTTGGACCTAAAAGTAGCTGATGAATAGATTTCACACATCATGGAGCTATTTGATGCTTTGGCATGCCAAATAGAGTGGAAGGTTATTTTTGCAATTATGGTTTTGAATGGTGAGGTAGCTACATGGTGGTGCGGGTAGCATCACATTATGTTTGATGATACCCTAAACAAAAAGGTACCATTAGAGGATTTTATGGGTGCATTCAAAGACTTTTATATACCTGAGATAACTAAAGCTCATATTCATAGAGAGTTGACAAACTTGTGGTAGGGCTAGATGTTAGTGTAAGATTATGCATTTTGCTCACTTATTTGACTAGATATTCCTCAATTCTTGCAACATTAGAGGGCCGCAACAAGCTCTCCTTGAAAGGACTTACTCCATCACTTCAAAAACATTTGATGCCGACATGCTTTTCTAGATTTTGTGAAATAGAGAGGAAACTAAGCTAGTGGAGTAGGTTGAGTGTTGGATGCTCAACATAAGGCCAATTAAAAGTTGCAAAATTTTAGTCTTACAAAACTAAGAGAAATAGAAAGTCTTATGATAGGAGAAGATAGAAGAAATCTAATGGAAACAATGAGGTGTCATTTATTCAAGCTTTGGTTATTAATGAGAAGAAATAAATCAACCTAAAAGATAGCCCCTTAATATCAACAATGTGATAGGAAGCATAACGATGCTTATAGATATAAAAAAAATGTTTTTTTACTTATTTGAAGCTTGGCCATAAGAAAGCAAATTTCTTAAAGGATAAAAGGATGATTTAAGATACTGGTCAAGTAAGAGACACATTAAGAGGATAGTCTCACATATATGCACTTACTCAACAATATGTTGCACAGGCCTATGATGTACACTTTTATTCTATGATTTTACTTTCATTGTCATATTTGATACTAGTGCTTCACATTGTTTTATATTTCAAACAACTTGGGAGAGAGTTAATGGTGATGACATCTAGTTGCACTCACCTTTAATGATGAGGTTACCCTTTAGGAAGGAGATTCTTACTAGACATAGTGTAAAAGGTGATCTTATTATTCCTAAACATTGATTTGAGGATAAACTTATTGGTGTACCTCTTAATAAGTTTGACATTATATTAGGCATGGACTAGATGACCTGACATGGAGTGGTTATTGATTATTGGTAGAAGAAGGTCTAAATTAGGATTCTAGATTTAGTTAACCTTCTATACTTTGCAATTACTCTTCCATTCCTATGATATCAACCCTATAGACATCAGCTTTCATTCATAGAGGCTGCATTAGTTGGTTAGAATTCATATATAATCTCTTAGCTATAAAATCGATGTTGTAGAATACCCTTATTGTGAAGGATTTTCTTGATGTTTTCTAGAGTTTCTTTGTTTTCCACTAGTGACCATTCTTATTACAAAGGCATTATATTATACAGCACAACAAAACATCATTAGCTTAAGGACTACTTGCAAACATTGTTATTAAGGACTTAATTAGACCTTGTTCTTCATTATGGACAAATCTTATTCTCCTTGTTAAAAAGAAGGATGGAAGTTTTAAAAAGCAGATGTGTGTGCATTACTAAGAATTCAATAAAGTGACTACTACAAGTTTTTTTATCGATTGCCTTACAAACATGATTTTATTGATCAATTGTATGGTGTAGTATGCTTCTCAAAGATTCATCTTTGATTTGGATATCTTCAAAACAAAATTAAGGAGGATGAAATCCCCAAGATAGCTTTTAGGACACTCAATATGGATATTTTGAGTTTCACGTTTTACCTTTTGGCAATCCAATGCACTTATAATGTTTATGTGTCTAATAAATTGTATCTCCTATCATGATCATTTGCTCATCATGTTTATTGATGACATCATACTAGCGTAGTCTAGGAGTATAGAGTTACATGTTCAACATCTCAAGACAATGTTGTACTTGTATCAAGAATCAATCTAGAATTCAATGCTCTTCCCCCTTTCAGAAGTAAAGGAAAGTTCCATCAGCAAAAGTAAGAGAAAATAAGGATTTAAATAGACCACACTAATCCCAATCAAATAACATAAAGAGAAAAGTGACTTGAATCAAATAAGAGATGACTACATTGTACTAAATAAATCTAAAAAAACTAGAAAAAACTTCAATTTTTTATTTTAAATGATCACATGATAAAGCTAAACATCAATAAGATATTCAATTTCTCAAGAAATTTAGCCATGAGCTTTAAGATAGAGTTAGGCTGTTTGGGCTACATCATTAAAATGAGAAGAGTTCTAATGTAGAGAAAATGATCAAAGAGAAAATAAAGTCAAGGTTGAAAAAATTCAAGCAGTTAGAAAGGTACCCAAGAAGCTCCTATAGTATCAAAATTGCAAAACATATGACTCAAAATGAATACATCTTCATCTAGAATATAAAGTAATTAATAAATAAAAGCACTGTTAGTTGACTCAAATATCAAATGAATACAAAACAATATTCCTAATTGTGCTAATGGAACTAATGGCTCGTCAAAATAAAATGACTCGATAAAAAAAGCTAGGCTTTGAGCATTGTGTTGGAAATAAATCCAACAAATTTTTGTTCCATAGAAAAAAAAAAGAACTCACTTGCCAAGTACTACTAGATGATGAGAAGTTAGTTCATCTTCTTATAGATGATCTAGAGTACAACAAATTTATGAGTTTCATTATCATTTATGCTATGAGTTTTAAAATAACAAGAAGGTGACTCTAGTTCAATCACATCGACATTACTGAGAGCTCTAACTATTCATGGTTTATAGAAGGTGATTTTAATATAATAGCATTGACAGTTAGGTATAAGGGATGCTCTTCTCCTAAGTTGGAAGAAATTTTTGAATTTTTGGAATGCATAACCTTTGTAGTCTAAAGGAACTCCCATTCTCAAGCTCTCAATTTACATGGGCTAGCAAAAGAAAAGATAATTTGATTTCGAAAAGGTTGGGTAGAGTGCTTAAGAATCAATCTTTGTCTAATTTATTTTCTATGAGTGAAGTGCAACATCTCTATAAAATAGGATCTAATCACACCCTATTACTATTACATTTTATTAAAGACTCCTCACAACTCCTAAATAGTTCAAGTTTCAAAATAAGTGGTTTAAAAAATAATCATTAGTGGAAAAAATGTAAATTATCTATAAATTGTTTTAGTGTGAAGGCTTTTCTAATAAAATTAAAAAGGATGAAAGATTATCTTAAATAATGGAATAAAAAAATATTTGCATCACAATTAAATCTTTTTAAGTCAAACTAAAAGAAGCTCAATTTCAAATTTATGAAAATGAGGAGACAAGAAATAAGCTAATCAAGTGTACTGAATCCCTCTAGATATAATAACTAAGGAAATCTTTTAGAGCAAGAGTTTGGCATTGGATGGCTTAAGGATGACAAAATCATGATACTCTTCCATGCCATAGAGCAAGATAAAAGAGTGAAATTGAATATCATAAGCTTAAAAGACCTTAAATGTATCTAGATACATCAAGATGATAATTTTAGAAGCTACAATTCAGCACTTCCAATAATTATTATCAAGTATCATTCTAAAGGATAATTAAAAGTTGCTCAATTACATTCCTCCCTTAGTTTGAAATGAAGATAATAGTGGGTAGATGAAGGAAATCTCAATGGAGGAACTCAAAGAGGTAGATTTTCAAATGAATGTGAACAATGCTCTTAGTCCTAAAAGGTAAAATGGAAAATTCTTCACACTTATTAGGACATTATAGTAGAAGATGTATTAGATGATGCTAGTGATTTCTTAACTAGAACTCCAATTCCTAAAGATATATCAATTATAAATCTGGATCACAAAGAAATTATTTTTCAAGCTACTAGCAAGCAAGCTTTAGTGCTTACTTCCTGAGCTCATCTCCACTAAATGAGTTGATTATTTTAAAGAAAGACAAATTAATTACAATATATTATTGACTCAAGAATTAATTGGATCTCTTAATAAAAAAGGTGAGAGGGAAGAACTATGTAATAAAGTTGGACATAAAGAGTGTCTTCAATTTCTTTTCATGGGAATTCTTATGCAAGGTGCTTACTAAATTCAATTTTGTAGAGAAATTCATCAACATGATATAAAATATACTTGGCAAAACGTAGATGTCAATTATAAAAAGTGACAAGCTAAGTGATTTCTTCCAAGTTTCTAAGGTGCACTAGCAAGGGAATTTAATCTTGCCCTTGTTATTCATTGTTGCAATGGAAGTCGTCAAATGGGTATTAAACAAGCAGATTAATCATTACAAAGTAGTTCATTATGCTCTACCCAAAGACTACCCAATAGTAACTCATTTATGTTATTTAAAAAATATAATAATTTTCTATAAAGGTGAATTAAAATCCATATGCAGCATTCATAAATTTTTTACTACATTTAAAACTACATTGGACATTCATATAAATAAACAAAAATGCAAGTTCTTTAATAGCCACAAAATGCAATCTAGACAAGTGAAAAAAAAAGTCAGCTAATATTCTAGGTTTTAGAGGGGCAAGCATCTAATAAATTACATGTGTAGACCTCTCTTTGGTGATAGAAATAAAATACTTATTTTCAACATCTTCTAGATAAAAGGATTTAAAAAAATATAGGTTGGAAGAAGAAGCTCATTATAATAGGAGGTAAACACACTCTCATTAGTATGCTCTTTCTTTAATTTCAAGTTTCTCTCTAATCATGGTTAATTTACCTCTTAACATACTAAATAAAGTTAAAAAAAAAGAACCATTCCCACTAGGTGACTACGACAATGTGCATAGGCACCACAAGACTAATTGAGGAAAAGTTAGCCTTCCAACTAAAGAAAATGGATTGGAACTCAAAAACCTTAAAACTTCATGTCTACAATTTCAATAAAAGTCATTTGAAAAATGGTTTCATAAAATTCACTATGATCCAGCTACATGAAAGAAAAATATCTAAAATCACAAAAGAAAGGTAACTTATATGACAACTAAAAATGCAAGGAAAGTACAAAGGATTGTTCTTAGAGACTACTAAATTCTTTAACATGATAACAAACAATTATTAGAAGTCACTATTGATTGGAACCTTTGCATAAAGCCAATATAAGAAGTAATTAAGAGTAAAGGTCTGATTTTGAAATCAAGGTAGAACAACTAAAATTCTAATTCCTTCAAAAAATAACTTCTATTAAGGATAATAATTAGCAAACTCCTATAATTCCCAAAGAATTTAAAGAAACTCAACTTTTAGATGGCTTTAAAGTGACTACATAGTAAAAAAAGACTCAATTAATCATGCTTGCAAAAGCTATGAAAAAGCAAGCAAAGTGTGGTCAACATTTGTGATGGACTACACATTTAGCAAATAGGTACAAATAATATAATTAATTCAATTTCTCAAAGATAGAATCAAGGAGAAAACCACTTAGGTAAAGGAGAAGACATTTTCATTCCTCCTCTAATTATATGTGGGACTATATTAAAGGCAAAAAGCCTAAAATTCTATTAAGTTAGCAAGCCAACAATGATAATCATTAACAATGTTTTCCCCAAAAAGCTACAATATTTTTTACTCCCTCCCTCTCACACAAATATCTCAAGAAGATCTTCGCTTTGTTTAGCTTGATTTATCCCTCCATATTCACTTTTAAGGTATAATAGTTATGCAATTTTGAAATGGTGCCCTCCTCGAAATCAAATGCTAAAACTAAACATTGATAGTTATACGAATGAAATCAATGAACATATTGGTTGTGGTGAAATTATTTGTAATCATATAGGAAAAATAGTGGAAGACTTTTCTCAGACCACAAACATCACATCAGCATTAAAAGGGAAAGGATTGTCACTTGGTCTAAAAATGTGTAGCAATAAAAACATTAAAAAGATAGTGATTAAAATTGACTGTCAAGCAATCCTTAAAAGGTACAAGGTAAGATAAATATCCCTTTGAATCTACCAAACATTTTTTAACAAATCAAGAATGAAGTGGTAGTTCACTATAATTACATCCACAAAGAGAGAATTAGAGTAGAAAAATTCCACAAAATGGAGCAAAATAAAGTATCTAAAATTTGCAAGCCATTTCAAATTTATGAAAGCTCTCTTTAGATTGTATGAAGTTCAATTCCTATACATCCATTCCTTGTACAAAGTATGCAGCATTGCTCTAAATTATCAACCATAAAATGATGTAGGTACATTGGTGTTTTTTTATGCAAAGATTTTGTACTATGTGAATCATCTAGTTCCTACATAATCTCTATTCCATATCAAGGTGTACCACTTTGCCTTAGCATCAGACTATTATGGTTGACTTGCATATTAGAAAAATTCATACAACTACTCTAAGATTCCACAAAAGTTCAATTGAGTATGATAGATCTTAGGAATCAACTAATCACATAGTTATCATCAAAACAACCCAACAAATCAAACAAGTCTATCTACTGACAAATATCATTACTAAAATTAAAGCCTCATTGTGTAGATATGAAACTCACAACAAAATCATCAAACAAATTCATCAAGACATTAATGATATTATTCATCATTAGGCAACATCATTTAAAGATGCTACTTTCAGATATCACCAGTTCAAAGTTGTATATTTCTAAGGTGTACTACTTAATTTAGGTCTACATCACACAACTACATTGTTCCCATTTTTTTGTCGAACAAGTATGTACACTGTATGACATATATACAACATTGTACTATGGTGATTGCATGAACTTCTACATTAGAAATGTACACATTTCATAGTGGGCATTATTCATTCTTTTACTCCTTTATACTTTAATGTAGGACTTAAGATAATATTAGATGGCTACAATAGATGAATTTGAAGATTGCACAATCATCTTTCTAAAATGATACTACAACTCATCACAGTAATACATCATCCAATCTTTGAAATGGTGCATCATTAGCACACGTTACATAGCACAAGTTGTATCAAATCATAAAACTGGCTACAACACTAGCTTATCATCAATGTTCTATGATGAAACAATAGTCCCACTAAATGAGATAAATCCAAGCACCCCAACATAATCATCATACCATTGAATCACTCAACTTACATAGCAGTCATTAACATATCTCCTAAAACTAAGTGCTAGTCATTACCTCACAAAATCTTACCCTATATAGGTTGTAATACTTTCTCATGCAACAAATCTTAAGAAGTATGCCATGTTATAAAATGAGTAAAAACCTTTATTTGATAAAACTATGGGAAAGTTGTACTTTGAGAGAAAAGCAAAAAATGATGAATTTTAATTTTTAGAGCTCTAAATAATTAGTTATTCATTTTTTAAGTAAAAGACAAATTTATTATGAGATTATAAAAGAAAATTAATGATTTTATAATTTAATCATTTCAACATTAAAAGGATTTTGTCTAGGGGACTAAGCCAGTAAGGAAATTATAGAGAAAAGGAAAAATAAAAGGAAGAAGAGGTAGTAACAGAAAGGAAGGAGAAACAGTAAGAAGAAAGGAATAAAGGATTTGCTACTAGTTGTAAGGAAAAAAGGAAGGATATAACAAGAAAACTTGTTGCTATTATATGAATAAAAAAATAAAGGAAAGGAGCAAAAGCTATTACAACAAAAGGAATCAACAAATGGTGTTAAAGTTATAATTGAAATCACATGTAAGACGAATTTCATTTTTTATTGTTTTACTTTGTTTCACATGTGAAATGAGTGGAGTTTACCCATTATATGTAGTAGAGGTGTGGTTTTAAGATTTTGAATGACTTTATATTAGATTGGACTAGAATCAAGTAGATGTTTGTGAATTTTATTACCATTAAAGAAGGAAATATATCTTTTTGTGAGGTGTTGTCACCTCAAACCCACGACAATAGACCTTTTTTTTTGTGTCACAATAATGAACGTTGAAGCATAAGAGTGGTGGGGTGCTAAGGATGAAAAGGAAGGAGAAGAGGGTTTTTATTATTTGGACATTAATTCCCCTATGAAGTATTCCTTCAAGGAGTTTTGAAATCTAGAAGTTTTGAATTCTAGAATTCTTAATTTCTTCATTCATTATTCTTATCCCTTTATTTAGATGCTTAGATATAATATTTTATTAAAAATTAAAAAAATATGTTTTTGATCCAAATATAAAAATTCATTAGATTTTGTGGCCAACCATGTCCCTTCACATCAATGTCATGGAGTTGTTCACACATATGGGTACTATTCTCATGCATGGATAGGCCCCTCATGCACGTGTTGATGGTGGTGGCATGGTAGGTGGCCAAAATGATAGACATGCAACACACATGCACCCATCCCACCATGATCACACATGCTCGCTCACGTAAATTTTTGTTGATTCGCATCTTCCCACGTGCATGCCTGCACCTCCACAGGTGATGCCTATCTAGCACACTATAGTGATGCTTTAGTGTGCACACCAAGCCATTGCATACAACCTAACATGTGGCTCTTACTACATCATGTGATGATGCCATTTTCTATAGTTTTGTCTTCTCTATTGTTTTCTTATATATTTTGAATTTAATAAGCTTAGAATTATGCTCTTAATCTTATATGTCTTTTTTTGATTCAAGTCTCATCAAATCTTCTCTATCAAACTTATTTCTTACATGATCTAGTTTGTTTGTCTTCTTTAAGAGTTTAAGACTTTCATTAGTCCCAACAAGTGTGTTCTTTGACTTTGTTACAAACAACATATAATTTTGACAAGTGTTTATAAGTCATTTCACTTGGTTACACCAATAAAACATTTTATCAATGCTTCTTTATCCCATGTCAGAAGAAAGTGTTGTCCATCTCTTTTAAACTAATACAATTGTGCTTGCCAATAACAGATGACATCTCGATCCCATAAATATAAATTCCCTAATATAATTTGATAGGTACCTAAAGGTGTCACTTCATAGATAACCTTATCAATATAGCCTTTGATAATGATAAACATCATCTTATATTATCTTTTAACTCTATCTTTAAAATTTTAATGCATCCACCTCAAAAATAAGGTCTTAGAAATAGTATAATATCAAAGTTTAACCTTTTCAAAAGTCTTTTTAATATTAGGTTTTTCTCAATTCTAGTGTCACTAATTATACTAATAAGCTCTTTCTTAATAAATCTATTATAGAAGGTCACTAGGCTGTGAAAGCTTTTGACATCATGAACAGACTAAGGTGTTGGTAGTTAACTATAGCATTAACTTATCAAGGACAGCTAATATGCCATCTTTTGAGAATATGAAGACAAGAAAATTCATGCAATTAGAAAAAAATTTATAGTTATCAAGAGGTGGTTCTCCCTAAGGATCAAGAAAATCTTTGTAAGGTATTCTAAATGGTGTTTAGGGTATCACTGAAGATTAAGATATCATTAAAATAAACTATCACAAATTTTCTCAAGTAAGATTAAAGTATTTAGGTTTTTATTATCATAAGCATGCTAGCTCATTAGACAAATTGAAGGGCATGACTAACCATTCATATAATCCATCCTTTTTTTAAAGGTAGATTTTCAATCATAACTTGGTTGGATCCTAACTTAGTGGTATTCAATTTTCAAATCAATTATTGAGAAGGTAGTTGCCCTACTCATTTGGTCCAAAACATCATCCAAGCATGAGATAAAAAAAAATTATATTTTAGAGTTGTTTTGTTAATGGCTCTACTATTGATACATTTTCTACATGAATCATAGTTCTTAGGGGTTAAAAAGGTAAAAATGATATAAGGGCTAAGTCTTTTCTATATGAAACCTTTGTTTAATAACTCTTACACCTATTGGCTGATTTCTTAGTGTTTGAATGGATCATACTATAGTGTGGTAGATTTAGTAAACTAGTTTTGATTATAGGATCTATAAATACTGGATGTCACAATTAGGTGCAATAGCCCACTTAGGATCTCCCTCACTACAATGTCCTGGATGGAAGTCCTGTCGATAAATTTTCAATCTACCTCACCATCGATCATAAAGTGCATTTTCTTTTTTGTGGTGGTGTATGGCTTCTTTTTAACGAGTTTGAAATGGTTCGTAGGTGGTGGTAAGCATAGGTTGAATTTCTAGCCTTGATATATGAATGTGTAATATTAGATTTTCTTATGAGAAGGATATCATGGCCATACAACTACGTTACCCTAAGATAAAACTTCTTATGTGCATAAGAATAGCATTATTCAATAAATTTTTAAATTTTAAATATTTGATGCTCATGTTTCATGGGAGATCTTAAAGAAAAAGAGAAGCAGATGTTAGATCCCATGATAATCATCTTAGTTGGAGTTACAGTACACCAAGAAGTATATTTTAAATTTAATTATATATATTTTAATTTTATTTTGATTATAATATTAATCTTGATTAAAATCTATCTTATAAGGCATGCAAATTAAATTTTAAAATTAATAATCTTAGAAAAGTATTTAGGTTTTTAATATCTTTGATAATTTTACCTTAACCATCTGAAGAAGCTCTTAACTTGACCATATCTTTGAAAATCTTTCTTCATTAATTAGTTTTGAAAAGTACATTATGGTAAAGTTAATTCATTAATAAAAAATAATATATTTTTAATAATAAAAAAATAAAATCTACTTAGCTTACCCTCTAAATATTAAAATTAGGCCATAAGTCTCAAGTTATGATATTACACTTGAACACATTTGCTGTAGTAATTAGGTAAGAAACATAATTCCTGAACTCATTTAACCATATCAGATCTAGTCATAACTACCAAATCCATTGCTAATCAATTAATCAAACTACTAAAAGCATGAATCATGACTTCACAAATGATTTAGGGGTTAGTTGACCATAATAGGCTAATTATAAAGTGTAAGAAAATGCTTATAAGAAAATATATCATGCATTATTTAGAATATGGCACTAAATTTCATGCTTCTATTCACATGACTAATTTTCAAATTATGGGAGTAACATTAGTCATTCAATTGTGTAATTTTGTGATCAAACAATCATAATCTCATCCATTTTTTAAAAATTCTTAATTAGGTATACTATTTAATCATACAATTTTGTGGGCTTACGGTTTATATTTAATCCACGTGTAAGATCTAAATCTAGTCATTAGTTCACTATTAAGATCTAACAATCTAAATTAAATTATATTTTCTAAATAGTGTTAGTTTAATTTCAACCACCATATCAAGATTTCAAGATTTAATGGTCAAGATTATCTCTTATGGTGTAATGCTCATTTTTGCTGATCTAAGTCAAATGGCATCAATGGATCATTTTTGTAACAACTATTTTAGACATTATTTTGAGCTGTGCACATCATTTTTAAAATAACAATTTATAGGTTTTTAATTAAAACTTATGTCGACTTATTTCTAACAAAATAAGTGGTAACATCTAATTGATTGTTTCAGTAAGTGTTTTTAGTAGTTAAAAAATATCTATAAATGAGAAAACCTTTAACATAATGGCTTGATAAGTTTGTGATGAAAACTTTACTAATTGTTAAGGAAAAAGTTCAAGTTATACAAACTATTAGGAGCCAATGCTCATTATCAGTTTCTTACTCTGCTACGCCTTTCAATTGTTAAGCACTTAATTTCTACTTTCTTCTTAAAGCAGTTAAGTTTTTTATTTTTTTATAATTGATTCAATTACGGCACTTATGTCTCATCAAGCATAGGATTTTTGTTTGTATTAATTTTGACTTTGTGTCATTGAATTATTTTCTTTTGTTGCCAAGTTTATTTTGTTCAAAAGCCATAGTGGCCTTTCTCTCTCATTTAATTGTTGTGAGGCTTTGGTTTACCAACCTTTTAAAAAAAAAAAGACTTATATCAATTATATTTTAATTTTGCCTAATTTTTGTTGTGGGTGGACATAAGTTTCATTTTAAAGCAAAGCACCTAAAAATTGATTATGCACATTTTAACTTTTTGTTTCTTTTTTTATTTCATTATTTTCATAAAAAACTATCATTAAAAATAAATTAATATGTTTTAAAATAAAAATATAATTTACATTAAATCTTTTTGAAAATTACTTTAAAATATTTTCTAACAAATCAAGAATTTTATCCCAAACAATTCACCCTACCCCCCTCCCCCTCCTCTTATTGAACCATGCTTCAATATCTTTAGAATTTTGGCCAAATTTTAATGGTATAATACATTGTTTCCAAGATAGGATTGGATGTTTTATTAATCCAAACAATAGTATATAGGTTTGGGTGATAAGTGGTGATAAGTCTAAAGTGTGCTACACTAATAGTAATAATGACATTGATACTATTACCATTATCTATGATAATCTTACACTTGTTTCTCCATGTTTGATAAAGGTAAAACAAATGTGATGCATCTTTGATCTTAACTTTCCTTAGGTTAGATGAAGGTACATCATACAACTACAATAGGTTTAGTGTCTTCAACAATGTTCATTCCTTCATCCTTGATGTATTCATTGTTTAAGTTGAAATAGAAAGCGTATTCTTTGATCTTTCCTTCTTCCCAAGAGTTTAATTCCTCTCATGTCTCTTTCTTAAAATAACTTATTTGTGATGTAGGGCTTTGAGGTTCTACATGGCCTCCTTTAAATTAAAAATACGTTACTTTAAGTAATCAATTAACATGTTGGTTTAGTTTTGGAGTTAGTTTAGAGATAGGTCTTGAAGAGGGAAGTGCTTAAGGGTTACTAGTGGATGGTCCAAGATTGGTGGGTTTAAAGGTCAACTTGGATAATAATTCAACTCTTTTGTTTTGATAAAGCTTCAGTAAATGCTCAAACTCACTAACAATCTTATAGGTGCTTTCTAAGGTGTGAATGTTATCCATAAAAAGTGTTGTGTCCTTTGATGTGATGATCACAAAACTAAGCTAAATATTACTATTATCTTACTAAGCTTAGCATTATTTTAGTTCAATCTTACGGTACTACTATAGTGGTTGCGTTTGTTAGAGCAAAGACGATAGCATCTGAAGTGGACGGAGATTGAAGGCTCAACTTATTAATTTTGGAGCCAAAAAGCAAGCCATTTGTGAAGTGGTTAATCTATAAAGAACCTACATTTTTAATCATTAATATGGTAAGCATGTTAAATCTTTCTTTTTCTTTATAATTATGGCACCTAAGATTGTAATAATGGTTCATGCCTTCTTGAGCTAATATTTGGTGATAAGTAGTATGCAATAGGTGTGTTTTATTTAGATTTATAAATTAAGCCCTTATAAATTTAAATTTTCTACAAAAATTTTTTAATAATTTTTTTTGTCTAAGCATCCACTCCAAGGCCAAGCCCTAAGGATCAGGTCTAATGGCTTGAAGCACTGTGCATTGGGCTTTAGGAGCCACAGGTTAGAAGATAGCTAAAATAAAGTTAGGTTGGGCTTAAATCTTAGTCAAGGTGTTGTTCTATAGCAACTTAAGTTAAATTGGGTCAAGGCATCACTCGTTAACCTGACTTAGTTTATCATGTCACGTTAGACATGAAATAGTCAAGAAAGGAGATTGAGTTAGATCATACTCATTTATGCATGTAGATGGCTTGGTTCATGACCTCCCAAATGCACCAGAGAGTAACCAACCTTATTAAGTTAATTTACTAATGGGAGGAAACTAAGAAAAAGGGCAAAGTGTTTGTATATTTTAGCATGTTTGCTTCCAACTAAGAGAAAATTTGTGCTGTCTGATCACACATTTCTTCTATCAAATGGTAGAGATCGAGTCCACCATTTTGAACAATAGAATCTAACTTATCGTCCATTTGAATAGCTTAATTAAATGATCATGATCAATTCCACCATTTTGAATAGTAAATTCTATCTAATTATCCATTTGATAAGCCTGATCAAACAGCTATGATATGCTTCTCTTTTTTGAGAAGTACTCTTGTGCATCAACACCATCCATCAAGCATGCTAAATCTGATGATCCAAATCAAATCCCATCTAGACCTTTAAGCAATATTTTGATTGAATGGCATGTGTCTTGTTTTCTTGATTGGATGGTTATTGCTCTTCATCTTCCTTTTCATTTCTAGTAATGGCTACCTTTCAAGAAAGGCCATTCCCAACCATTACAAGGGTTATTTTGGAATATTTTTGTTTAGACTATAGTATAAGTCATTCAACAACATTTAGGGTTGATGAATTAGTTTAAAAATAACACAAAAACATCTAAGAGAAGTCCAAATAAAGTGTAGCAATTTCACTATACACTTGTGGGGGGCACGGGTTCTTTGATTCTTGTTTTCATAGTTCTTTTCTTAAATCATTTTGTATTACTTAGGTAACATTTACATCAATAGTTATTTTGTCACTCTTACTTAAAGAATACAAAGGTATATGAGCTTTGTAAGCATTATTCTTATAAAGATTTCACTTATTCTTGTAGCCAAATTTCTTTTGATTTTTATTATCTCATTAGAGCATCAAATTGTACTTAGTTTACCCTACTAGCTTTAATAAAAGGGAGTGGTTAGTGGAAGCCTGATTAGGTGATTGGGGGTGGATGTAGACATGGATTTTAGCTAAACTACCTTAAAATCTTGGTACATTTTTCTTTAATTATTATGCAATTTTTGCCTTTTCATTTTATTAAATAATATTCTTAAAAAACATTATTACTAAGCACAAGAGTTTTCTTTAATTGAAAATTGCTTTCAAAAATAAAAATAATTAAAAATTTTAATTAAGTGTACAACTCACCCCTCCTTTCGTGTGTATTAAACCTCACACAATTTACATCGAGAGATATCATCAGAGGGAGGTTTTTATCAAAAAAAAAATTTCTAAGGTAAGATCCTTATGACTCTTCCATGTGTTAAGGACTGTGATCTTATTTAAGGGATCATCATCACATTGTCCACCTTTGTTTATGGGTGGGTTTTATCATTATTGAAAAATATGATGCATTTATTTTTAGAATCAATCGATTTCAAAATATGGGATATTGTTGAACATCCATTTAATTTTTTGACTAAGATTGTTAATGGTGAAAAAGTGAGAAAACCATTAGATGAACTCACTCCAAAGAAAAACATAGAGTTCAACTTAATTTTTGGGTCATGAATATTTTGTAATATGGTTTGGGTGATTCTAAATATAATTGAATCGGGAACTTTAAAATAGCATATGAGATTTGGTCAAAACTAGAAATTAACTATAAGAGTATTTCTTAAACTAAGGAGACTAAAGTCAACATGCTTGTTCATGAGTATAAATTATTTTAGATGAATTTGGATGAGAGCATTAAGGCCATATTTTCAAAATTTATAAATATTGTAAATGGTTTATTGAACTTTGGCAAGGAATTTTCTATTGGTGAATATGTGAACAAGGTTCTTCATGTACTTCCTTAATAATATGATCCCCTAGTGTAGCTTTGAAAGAAGTAAAGAATATTACAACTATGTCAACCCTTGATCATGTATGCTCATATAGGAGATATGTAAGTTAGCTACTCTCTTACCCTAGCTTGGAAGAAGTTAAATATGATTGGTTGAGCATATGGGAGGAGTGCTAGAACACATGTAAGAACCTCCAATGTTGGTTGGAAGCCAAATACTTCCATGGTGGAATAATTGCACATTTAGTTCCATGGGGAAACACATGATGATTTATGTTGTAAAGGGAGTATATGTGATTGTTTAAAACCCCTTGACCCTATGAGTTTGTGTATCAAACTTGCCTTATATAGTACTAGATTACATGATGTGATAGGAGTGGTAAGTGTTCTCATAATTCCTTTGGACAAGAGAATGCATTAGATTAGAAAGGGGACACTAAACATGAAATTATGACATTATAAGAATATATATTGACTTAACAACTATATGGTGATGCATTTATGGTAGTAAGAAATTGATTCAATTTATTTACATCATTATAAATAGAAATAATGCTCATTAGTAGTCTTATTGAAACCAAGAAAGAACCCCTCACGTTCAAAATTCAAAAAAAAATCTCATTTCAGATCAAATAATTACATAGAATTGAGTATGATTGTATGCATGATAACATCTACTATACCAGGAATATCGATGAACCCAATCCTTGCAATTACTTAAGATATCCTCTTTTAATGTTTAGGTCTATTTTTTAGTTTAAGATACCTTCTACTAACTGAAATAAAAGAATTAGTAGACCTTTTCCACCAAACATGGAAATGGGCTAGAGTTATGAACTTATAGCCATCAAAAAAAGAGGTTTTATTTCACATCTTTTTGATATGTAGCTTGATATATGCCTTAAATAATTCAAATAAAAGTAATTTCATTTTTGATTCAAACCTATATAGCATGGTCGATCAATAGAAATGCTCTAACACCCTCACTTATCATATATTCTATATATTACACTAGATAGATATCATATTCATGGGATATGATTCACTTTCAACATGCATTGATAATGAAATGATAGACATGCAAGACTCAAAATCTCATGCTACAAAGCATGGTGGTTTGAGTCCTCTTTAAGGAATAATCATAAATAAAAAAGATACTCAACATATCAATATTGATATGTCGAGTATCTTAATCTTATCTATTGATATGAAGTATTTTAGTGATCCACATGATTCAAGCCCAAGCTTTGATAGTGGATCATGGAATCTTGGTGATCTTCTTTATCTAATGAATGAGAAGTTCATTTGAAAATCTTTCATCCTTCACACAACCCCACCGAGTACACAAGTATCTAATTAAATTGGTTATTTAATTCAAGAAATGATTCATTATTGGAGCAGACAACAACAACCATTTCAGCATATGTGCTTCCGATACAAGTTTCATTAGTCAAAATTTTTTGGTAGTAATAGACCCTTTTGTCATTTAAGAATTCTTGGTTAGGTATTTCATATCATCCACAAATAATGATCTAAGTTTCCAATTCTTCCACGTTTTAGTAGTACCATATTGTTCCATGGAGCTAAAGCCAAAAAGATGAAAGAAACAACTATTTTCATGACTCTACCATTGGCCAATTCTATTTCACTGAATCTCCTTTTCATTGGTGCATATCTTTGTGGCTAAAGAATAGTGAATCTTTCCCTTGTTACATGAATTAAATGTTTCATTTCACTCAAGAAAAGAAATTTCTTTCTCAATAATGTCTTTCTCATTTGATCCAATAGCATGCAGTTAGATAGGAAAAATTTTGATAAATTATTGATAACTCTTAGAATCTCTTAATAGAAAGATTCCTTACATAATGAACTATTAGTTCTACTCTTGCAATGAACCAAAAATTCAAATTCTTTCATATTTTTTATGAACCAACTTTCATACATAGATGTAGGAGGATTATATCAAAGCCCCTTTGGCATCTCTTCATCTAAAAATAAGTTTTGTAAGAACTATCTCATGTTTGGTACTCCATGGTTCCACTCTTCAAGAACTCTAAGTCATTCTTTAGAAGCTCATCCTCATTGTCTAAAAGTTCATCCTCTTGATCTTGATGATAATGTTCCATGGAAGCTCATCCTTATTCTCTGGAAGCTCATACTCTTTCTCTCTATCTTGATGATAAATGCTTGAATACTCATCCTCTTGATCTTGATGTTAAATTCTTCGTTATCCCCAAAATGTCCCAATCCGATAAGTAGATCTCAATTTAGTGAGCCTTTCGATACAATCAAACAGATTGCCACAAGGGTATTTTAGGTGCCCAAACTATTTCAATGAAGAAATACTCCTCTATTTCTTCCAAATCAAACGCCCATTTTTCCTCTTCTTCAAACATTGATTCATATTGTTCATAAAAATTAGAAACATTTTGCATGATATCTAATAGATTCCTTTGTTCAGGTCGAAGAAGTAATCCCACTCGATTATTATCAAACTTACTACAATCTTTTTATGTTTGTGGGGATTCCATCAAAGCTAAAGCATCCTCTACATCTAATAGTAATAATATTAATAAGCCATGAACTAGAATCGAATCATTCTTGAGGAATCAATAATAAATTTAATCGAGTCTAAACCAAAGATCTTGAGCAACTATTCTGGCATAATAATTAAAAAGATAAAGAAGTATCATGAACCTTTTCATGTTCGTTCTAAATTCGAAGTAACATTTGTACAAATAAAAATCACCCTACCTAACACGATCTATTATTCATATAGATAGATATAACATCTATTGGAAAATTACTTTGAAATACATTTTGTCTGATAGCCCTTCTTATCTGATAAAAAAGGATCCCATGATTCTGAACTGATGTTATATGGGGTTGAAAAGCCAAAGTTGTTCTATGAAGAGTTGATTTAATTATATTCATTTTTATAATAGATTTATTCTATGTTAAACTAATCAATAGGATATTATTGATAAATCCTCCAAGATCTCATACATTAGAACCCATGGTTAGGGTGTTAAATCATTAACATGGAACATCTTCTTTTCTAAGTGAAATCCCTAGTATATGAAAGAATGAAAAAGTGATTTCATTGTTGTGCAAGAACAAGCCTTCATACCTTAATGCATGTATTGAATTTATCGAGAACTATTAGAGCGGGATACATTTTCTAGGGAATATGAGTCAAAGTAATAACAAAATATTTCTAGTGAAATAATCCCTGAAGGGATAATTCTCTAATAGAATGACGGGTAATAATAAATCTGATTGATTCATATTCAAATCATGAATGTTTGGACTATACTATATAAGGAGATATTATTTTTACAAATTGTAATTGTAATTCGAATTGAATAATGATATCAAGATAAGGGCCTCCTATTTTAACTTCTCTTATTTTAATTTGTGAGTCCATATACTCTATAAACATAGGAATCAACTTGATATCCATATCAATCTTATCAATATCACTATCATTATCATTATCAATCTCAAGGTAATCATCACTATCCCACACAATATCCTTAATATGGATATTACAGATGGTATCTTGTATATTCACCACTCTCATAAAGATTAATCACATCATAACCTAGGTCATAAAAAAAGTTAATGTCAATCTTGGTCATAACTACCATAATGAAAGAATATAGAAGTTTGTTGCTAAGTGTTTAGCCAAACAAGATCATTCAATTCTTATAGAATTTATCACTAAAATACTTCTAGACCTAAATGGGAATAAGTGGAGCAAAAAGAAAATTTCATGAGGAGATGAGGAATGAAAACTAATGCCCCCTAGGGGTTATGAATTAGTGATTATCTAATAATGAGAAAGACATATTCATCTTTCTGCTAAACAGAATCTATTGGAGTCAAAATTCATTAGATCTTTTTTATGAATTATGTATCGTAAGAAAATAGATCCTGATTGTTCAATCATTTGATAAAAGAGTCATTCTTGAATAAATAATCACTATGTGTCTGACTTAATAGAAATTGATTTTTTTATCATTAAAATGGAGAACTAAATCATAATTCTTTTTCTTCAATGCAATAATTGTCCATGACCAAGGATTCTTTTTTTTTATCAATAAAATAATCTTTCACATTTTTCTAATTATCAACGAATACATCTCCTTAATTGCATGACTTAGATGCCTCATCTTTCTCAAAAGAATGATTGTATTGATGGGATTTCTTATGATACTTACAAGATCGATGAGATTGACATTCCAATAAAAAGGTATTTATTTGAACATGTAGGTAATCAGTAGCATGTTGAGGTCAAAAATTCATATCCATATTGCTTCCAAAAAATCTTCTAATTTGTTTAGAAAAACAAGAAAGGGATTACTTAACTAGAAAGAATTTAGTTCAGATGTGGGACACCTAAGTAGAACTTCCTAAAATTCCATTATGTATGATGGAATCATCAAATATTTGATCTTTCTAACTCTATTTATAACCTAATAAAGCTAAATACTTGGAGAAAAAGTAGAATATGTATAGACACAAAATATTTAGCAACAATAAAAAATAAAAAGATAGAATCAAAGAACTCTCAAGAATCTGTGGATATCAGACATGCTCATATCAATATAGGTGACCCATTTTTCAATGAATCTATTCTTCGAATAAGTGACTCTAATAAGTGAGATTTTGAGATTCTACAAACATTAACTCAAGATCTCACTTATTAGAGTCTATTGTGGAAGACTTTTTTGAAGAATTATCAAAAGCATTGGCTATGATAGATTTGATCCACGCAACATACCATGAAAAATGGATATAAATTTCTTACTGCTACTTAGTATTAGCATTAGTATCAACAATGAGTTTGAAAGAGTATCTAAAGAGGCACATTTTAGATATTTACACTATATCAAAGTAAGTAACAATGACATATATGTTTAGCCTAGATTCCACTTTGAGAAATTAAAAAGACATTATCTTATTTTTTTCTATACATCTAAACTTTCTTAATTCATTTATTTAGTTGAAGACTCCATTTTTCCTTTTTTTAGATAATAAATGTTTCTCAAAACATGGAATGTGCATCAAACCCATGCTTGAATTGAAACTTAGATACCAATGCAAGTTATTACCTTATGATTCAGATATACTCACATCTAAAAGAGGTTAAGAATAAGTTCTTTCCAAATTTTGTATTTATTCCTCTAAGAGAGGTGTTCCAAAAATATCTGTGATTGAGTAAATAGCTCTACAAACAAATGGATTGAAACAAAATAGAAAATGCAAAGATTTATATAATTTGTATAAGTTAAACTTTTCATCACCAATTTGTTGGAAATTGTTAGGTAAGAAGATGTTGGATACATGTTACTCGATTTGTGAAATAGGTCCTTGCACCAAGAAAAAGATCTTTTTTATCAAAATACAAAGAAAATATTTTGCTCAGAATGGACAAGATATTAAGGAACTATCCATATATAAGACCATATTTATTGATACGTGTCTTCTTTACATAAAAAAGAAACATTTGTTATAATAAAACCAAAAGTGATATGTTCCATTCAAGAATCAAAGTTGATGTGCTTTGTAACAAGTAGATATCAATGAAATTCTATCAAATGGTTTCATGGGATTCAGCCAATTGTCTCGATCATGGGATATCATTGAGAAATATGAATCCATGTTCTCAAAGTATTTCTTGCAAATCTTTTTAGTATGGAATAAGTCAATCATTTGTGTTGGTATCTTCTTGAAAAAATATGATAATTTTGTTCCTTCATTGACTAATAATTTTGATCTTTGGGAAGTATAATGATCATCCAAGAAGAAGGGTTTCAATTTTTCAAATGAATGATTTGAACACCTATGTATTCTAACAACTTATTATAGAGTTCATTATTCATACATTTTCATTCATAGATGTCAATCTTGAAGCTATAAGCGGGGATATTTTTGATATTAAGAAAGTAAAGGGGAAGTAACTTGGATTACTAATGAAAACAAAAGTAGTGATCTAGAAAAAAATGTTTTTGTCAATAGCCTTGGACCAATCAATTGAATATTGATTAAGACATAATTGATCAAACTCTACTTTCACTACTTTAAATGGATTCTTATGTTTAGAAATGAAATATTCCAAATGTTCTTAGAAATTCTTGGTCCTATTGGACCATTTGGATTTATATAAATTAGGATCCACATTCATGGATCTCTCAATTCAAGAAAAAAAATGATCAAACCATTTTTTCTACTTCTTTTTCAAATTTTATAAATATTGTTTGATCATATATTTCATTATAGTTATTGATTAGGGTCTCATTTACTATTTGATCCCTTTGAAGTCCACATAAGAAGTTGCAATCATATCCATTCATTAAAAGGAAAAAGAATCAAATTGATACATTTTTGATGTATCCATAAGTATTATATGGGATTTGAATTAGATTTCATATCATTTTATATTGATTGATTGCATTCATGACGTTGTTGTTAGCAAATACAACTCCCAAATCATTCCAAGTAATAAATCTAAACCAATTTCTTTTATCCTTCAAAAAAATGATTGACTCTCCTCAAAAAAAGAGGAGGTAAACAAAGAGGTAAACAAAGGTAAATAAAGGTTTCTTTTTTGATTCATTTATAGAGTTGAATACCTCATTCAAGAATTTTTGTTGATCTAAGCTGTAAGAATTCATAGAAAAGAAAAATCTTATGTAATACACAAGACTAGGCTCAGTTGTTGATAATGTGAATAGGCCTACCATTTTTGGGAATCTCTCTTCTGATTCAAGAAAATCCATCTGAATTTCTTTCATTTATTCCATGATCAAAACAAAGGGGAATACAAGTTACAACACGAGTTTTTGGAAAGAATGAAATCTTACCAGAACTTTCCATATCATGGATGTGATATGGTTTTAAAGGATAAATTAAGATGATTTTTTGTAAACTCATAATGATCTTCAATTTATCAATTAGTTTTTTCTTTTCTGCATGTTTGGAAGAGATAAACAAAATATTTTATTTTCTCTTCAACCATTTCTAATCTATAGTGAACCTCTCAATAGGATTCAAACCTACATGAAGTTCTGACCATCTCTCAAAGAAAAGGGAACGAATTGATCTTGTAGGAATCTTGAGAAATTCTTCATTTTGTTTTGAAAATTGATCTGATTCTATCTTTTTTCATTCCATTTGAAGAACAAAAGGATCCCAAAGAATCAATCTCTCTTTAAATTTTTTAATCTATGCTAGATCGATCAATGTGTGATATTCTGAATCCTCATTCCTAATGGAATCAAATTGATCTTTGTATGGTTCAAAAGAAGATCCTTTCCACTGGTTGGAATTTGTTACCTAAATGAAAATATATCTTGTGGAATCATATTGAATATTTGACAATATATTCCATACCTTACTAAGAAATTGATCCTCTTTTACCAACCACACATTGTGTAAACCAATCCATTTCTCTCCCCAGATGTTCCTAAAAAAATTTGATTCATGCTAATTCTTTCCCAAACTAATGGAGATATCTTAATAGAATTGTCATATATGAAATAGAGCAAAATTGTACAAAGAAATACCCCACTTGTTTCTTAAGAAGAGATGGGAAATATGCTCAATATCATTATCATTGGATTGCACAGTTGCCCTGACTACTTGTTATTTTAAGAAACCATCCCCCTCAATTGATCTTTTTTCACGAAGACCAGACATTAGATAACAAATCAAATCTTTCCCTGATGTTTTGAATAGGTGTCCTGAATTCAAGTTGATAATGTTTCATTTCTACCACAAAGAATGATGATCAAACAATTTTGAATCATAGTCCTTGCAGATTAGATCATCTGTATAAGATAAAAAAAAACTCCACATCATTGCTATCTTTCTCTTAGAATGAGCTCTCCTTTCTAGCTATAGTTGCATTAGAAATATGACAACTAGAATCCCTCTTTTTTATCCAGTTCCTCTAACACTGTGAACCTCAATTAGATTCAGGCATATTATAGTTTTTTTATTGGATTTGTTGGAAGAGTATTCTCTTGTAGATCTATGAAAAAAGTCTTAGAAATATTTTTACCTTTTAACAATAGTGAAACAATCAACTTATTTCTATTGGAAGAACATAACGATTTTTCTAATGCCTCGTTTTTGGGTCTAATAAAATTCATTAGGTATAAACAAAATCCACACCAAATATAGTATTTTTCTTTTGATTATTTTTCAATTGCTCATATGATATATAAAAACCACCACTCTAAGTAGTGCGACACCTTTGATAAGCAAACCACTACTACATCTTTGATAAGCAATTCTACACCTGTGATTGTAAAATTAAAATATTGATTGGTTCTTACTCCACATGAATTACATTGAAGTAGGAACCCAAAATTTAGGGGTCAAAGAGTTTCAAAAACCATTCTTGATGAAATAAAATATTAGTAAAAAAATTCTACCAAGGAATAAAAATTGATCCACAAATTTAAGAGATAGTGAGAATTCTTGAGATCTCTTAATTTGAAGATCCAAAATAGGAATTCATTTGCTATCATTACTTGATGTGTTTGAAATGTTTTCATTAATAGTTTCTTTTGATTCTTCCAATCAGAATAAGAAAAATGGTTCATATGCTATGTGAATCATAACCAAGTGTTCAAGATACCCTTTCATTTCGATTACTATAATTATAATCAATAATTTAATTAATGTCAATACCGTTTGGTTGTTCGTGATGTATGATGATTCCTGTTAAGCATCCATATGAATAAGATCAAGATAAAACCATATTCATGATATTTCCATAAGGTTCCCTCTTAAGCAAGCCCCTAAGAAGACTTAGTTGATTCATGATTTATTTTTCATCTTTCATTTCATTTTTGTTTTTTTCAAGAAAGATTAAGTATAATTTTTTTTGTATTGATTCTTTTGTGATCGAGATGTATGGATCCATGCATCTATGTGTCTATATAGATTCTATTCATTGATAAGACATTTTCCCATAATTATTAAAAATTAAGTAATTATTAAGATTCAAAATAAAATAAATAAACTATCATTAAATAAAAAATAATTATTAATTATTAAATAAATAATAAATAAATAAATATTAAATATATATATAATAATATATAATAAATATTATTATAATAAGAATATTTAAAAAATAATAATAATAGTAATAATAATAATGAAATCAATATATAATAAATAAGAAAAGTAAATAGATGGAATAGATATTAATTTCATAATAATTATTTATATTTATAGATTTTAGATATTCACTAAAGGTAATGAATGATAAAAGATTAGTTGAAAAACTAATTACAAATACATAGTTGTTATATTTATACTTTATAGCTACTATATGTTTGTTTTATAATATGACTCAAAAAAATTTTATTGAGTCCCACCTCACCTACTTATATTGTTATAGGATCAGAGAGCTAAGAGTTAAGTAGTTTCAAGCAAGAGATTATTAGAGTTAGTGTATTAATTGGATGATTCAACATTAGTAGTAGTAGTAAACTAATTATTTATCTATTATCAGTTGCACTTTATTAGTTATTAGCTTATATTAGATTAATAGTTATTTATTATGCTTTCTATTTTGCTTGCTAGTTATTCATAGCTTTGCCTTGGATTAGATTTGAATCAATGGATTGATTGTTTTATGGATATTTTATTTGCTTTGGTTTTATGGATAAGAAAAATTATGAAATTCTCAGTATGTTGACATTTATCATATTTTTGTATTATAAATTGTAGGTATGTTTTGATGTTATCATTTTATTATGGTTATACTCATGGTTTTGGAAACAAATTATGTGTAGCATGCTCATACTCCCTTATTCTTTTTAACAAAAAGAACAAGGGCTCCCCAAGATAAAGAATTAGGCCTATTCAAAACCATGCTCTCTAAGTCTTACAATTGGACCTTACGCTCAATTTCGTTGGAGCTATATGATAAGTAGCCTTATTATTGGGATAGCATTTGGATCCAAATCAATGGAAAACTCAATCTTACACTCTAGTAGCATCTTGATAAATCATCTAAGAAGACATCAAGATAATCTCACATAGTCAAGGACTATAAAAGTGGAATCTTAGCCTATGAATTAGTCATAAATGCTAGCCAGGCTATACAACCCCTATAACTAAAGTAAATTATGCTAATTGAATTTGGCACATTGATTCAACCTTCTTCTCCCAGCAATCAATCACCACATTGTGTTGGGCCATCTAGTCTATGCCCATGATGATATCAAACTCAACAATGGGACATGAATCAGTTCAACCTTAAAACTCTAGCTGAGAATGACTAAGTCACCAAGACTCCAAATCTAGTTAAGATCTCCTCTTTAGAAAGTAATATCACCATCAATTATGAATAATTTGCCATTATCACCCTAAATTCTCTCCTAAGTAGACTCAAAAATAAAAGATTGTGATGCACTAGTATGAAAAAAAGGATAATAAAAGTAAAATGACAAAATAAAATTATACTAATGCTAACATTTGTTGCCTCTATAGCCACTTGTATGTAATCATAAATCCCTAGTTGTCCTTCTAAAGTAGCTCCTACTTGACCAGTAGTCTAAATACTCCTCTACCCTTTAAAACTATTAGCCTTCTTATGATCAAGCTTTAAGAATTTAAAGCAAACATTCTGTTTATATTTGAATGCACCATCGTGCTTCCTACAACAATGCCCATAACTTTGAGCCTAATCTCTAAACTAATCCATCTCCCACTCACTAATCAAATTGGTGCAACATATTGATTAGTATAGTCAGCTCTCATTTATCACTTCTTACAATGAACTTACCAATCCACATATTCTATGAAGAGTCAAAAAATTTTCATTTCTTCCTAACCTTATGTTGTGCATCTATTAGATCTTTCACAACTTAATTAACTTGGTAGCCTCTACCAAGTTCTAATAAAATGTCAAATGGGTCACCACCAAGCCCTCTATGAATAACTCATAATGATTGTAAAGCATACTAAGTCAAATATGTCAATCTAGAGGCATACTTTACTATTTATATCTGCCTTTAACTACAAGTCAACTTCCTATAAATCTAAGTCATAGTCATGTTTGGCACATGACAACTCTAAATGTAGCAACAAACTCATCTTATGTTACCTTACTATTCGAGGTGCCCGTGAACATAGTTTGGTGTTGACCATGCCACAAACTAGCTACCTCTCCATCCAAAACCAAAGCTATAAGTTCAACCTTCTACTTGTCTAAGCATGCCAAAGCATCAAACAACTATTACTTATGGGTTAAATAATCATCTGCCATAGTTGAGTCTATCATGTCTACAAATGCTTGCTATCTTAACTTCATAAAAGCCTACAAATAATGGTCACCTTAAAGCTCAAGCTATAATTGAGGTGTCACTGCCCTAGTAGATCAGTCCATCGTAGGCTCTCCATGAATATGATCACTACCCATCAAACCTCTCATAGCAACTGTACATGTCCTAACCTTCTCTATCAAGGAAAAATACCACAAGTATTACATAGAAAAAATATTAAAACATAAGAGTAATACATCTAACATATGCAATCCTATAACTTTTTCTCCCTGCCTTAACAAACCTAAACCTAATATGCCTATGTATGCCCTATACTCTAACCTACACTTTGATACCAAGTTTTCACACCCAACATTTTAGTATTTTTTTATTTTTTAAAAAGTCCTATGTTCAACAAAACCTATATACTAGACAATATACTTGGATAGCCACCTCATCACTTTCTAAGCTCAATATTCAAACTAAGAGTTGTGATCCCCGATTGATCATCATGCTAGAGGTGTACCGCTCAAAATAAATCATGTCCCTTTACCAACTAATCATGTAATCTAGCACTCCCATCTTGACTATGCCAATCATACAATTTTTTAATGAAATAATCTGGCACTCATATTTGTGTTATGCCATTGACACAAGGATCTGATCAAATAATTTGGCACTCTAATGAGGGTTTTCCCTATCATGCAAACCACTGGCTTGAGGGTCCAAAACTTTGGGTTTATTATATTTTAACATTTAAGATCATTAACATCTATTTATCATCTTGGCATTATTATATAACATTATTACCAATTATATGAACACCATTAGAGCTTCCTCAAAACCCCAATCAATTATCTAAGGTCATCTAGGGCTTCCTTAAAGCCCTATATAGCTATCTAGAATTATGTATCTATTATCTACAATACCATATGTTTTCTTCTTGGTATCAATTGTTTGATGTACCTTAACATATCCAAATATTACTATTATAATTAGTCATTATCATTATTCTTTGTTCTAACCTTATCAAGGATCCTCTCTAGGATCTTTGTACCTACTACTTAAGCTTCCATTAAAGGTAATATCCTCCACTTAGGCATATGTTCCATGTTATGGCCAATTTTTTTTAATTCTGGATTTGCATCTGTTCCACTATAGCTCTCACATCGTGTAGACCAAATTGAGTCATTACACCCTTCCTAAAGGTCTCTCTTGAGATACACACATCTCTCAAACTACTATTTAGGGTATTCAACAATATCATAAGAGCCTAATTAGGGTCCCTTATAGACTTACCAAATATCAAATGCAAGCCAAGGGTTAAACCAACATCTATGAGAACCACCAATGCCTTAATTAACCTTAACATAACTCTTAATGCCAAAATTAAGCCATCTAACATTCTTGAAAGGTTTAATAAAGAGCCTCACAAACCTAAGGCCTTAACATTAACAAGCTCAAGGTCTCACCAAGTGTATATATTCTTGGTTCAGTCTTAATTCCTCATCTACAATGTATTAAGGTTTGCTCCAAATCCTAAATGCCTTATCTATGTTTCCTAGGGTTTCTTTCTAAACATTAATTCTTTTTTTGTGTTAACTAAGGTTTCTTCTAAACCCTAAATCAATTATCTAGGATACCATAGAGCCATGAAAGTATTAAATGCCTTATTTGGGACCTTAAATAAATATTTAAGGTATTTTAAAATTTAGCTAACCAATTTAAAAGAATTATTACCCCACTTAGTTGAGCCCTGACATCATATTGAAGCCAAAATGCAGCATTTACTCATCCTTAAACCTCATTTTGGGGCCTCTCCAAACCAAAGCATGCTCAAGCAACCACTATGCATATGATTTCCTTTTCCTTAACCCTATTTGGAATACTCTTTAGGTCCACCTTACTAACCTAGCTACCCTTAAGCTTCTACTTAGGCCTACATATTTTGCTTTACCTTTAAGCAAAAAATGTAATGTCAAGATCAATCTTACAAGTTTATGTTCACAAGAATTTAAGTATTAACTCTTACACCTTAGGGGTAAACCTAAACCATCATGTCCATCCTAAATGTCTCTCTTAAGACACTATGTCTCATCATCTAATGTTTGATCTAATAGCTAAGAGTTTACCCACCTATAAGTGCTAGTTCAAGGAGAGAATCGAATGACCAAAATCTCATCTTATTTTATCAATGGCTAGCATTCCTTTCTCCTTGTCAAATAGACGATCCTTAAATCAAGTGGCTAAAAGATTTCCATTTTAAATCATACTATTGTGATCTAGTATGTCTTTATCATTAATCAATCAAATAATCTAGATCTCATCTGACATAATCAGATGGCCCAAATCAAATTCATTCTAATATAATAATCCATAACCCATTCTCTTTTACAATCTTTGATCTAATGGTCTAGATCATCTCCAATCAGATACAAAGGCTTAGTCAATCTTACCTAATGGCTAATTCTCTTGTCATTATTTGAGCTATTGTATAAGCCATTTCGAAGAATGTTTTAAGCTATTTGGTAATAGATTTTAAAAATTAAATTATAAAATTTTACTAAAATTAATACACACACACACACACACACACACACACACACACACATATATATATATATATATATATATATATATTAAGATTTATCACAAAAATAAAATTATTTCTATAAAGAATCTTTGGAAAATATATATGATTTGAAAATTGTGAAAGTAACAAAAATATTTTAAAATAAAAAATTCACCCCTTTATTGGGATTTGTATGAGCTCATTTTACTTCATAAATTTTGATCAATACTTTGATTTTTTATATTTTAGCATTTTGAAAATATGAAGATATGAATAGTTATGGTAATTGGTTAATTTAATATGACCTCTTTGTAAATGAGTGAAAAAAAAAGATATATTCATGAAGATGTGATAGTTCTATTACAATGTCTACATATGTGAATAATACTAGTAAAAAAAATAAAATATAATTGCATGATCCAATTAAGGCTCATCTTGACATAAGTGTTGAAGAGAATATACTATCGTACAAGTATGAATTATATTTTTTATATGCCACCTAGAAATTACAATGCAACAATGATTCACACAAGGCTAATACCATCCATCACTAGTTCATGATAATGATTTAGATTATATATTTAATTAAGGATGATGTACCAATATAATGAAGACATCAAGCCTATATAATACGCAATCATACCTATATATGATGTGACACAGATCACGAATAAAGAATGTATAAGTATAATGAAGGACGTCATATTATATGATCTATATATAGGTTGAGTTCAAGGCTTATGTCGACATAATTTCAAAGCTTATTAGTTTAACATTAAACATAAGATTAATCTAACTCTTTTAGATATTAACTTTTCACCATTATTTAGTCATTTGCTCACTAACTCGTGATAAGAGGATCTAGATAGCATGTTTGCATGAATAAGATGGATGCAAACCTATGTGCTACAATAGAATCAAGTAAGGGGTTTAAAAATTCTATACAAATTAATGTGTAAATGATAAGCTCTAAATGGGCAGTCACTCCACCAAGAGCTGGGTCCTTTGGCTCCAAATTTGAAAGTTGAGTCATGCTTGAGCATTGTTGCCAACAATACTTAAGTTGTTTTCACTCGTGGATTGCCCTATGAATCAATTGATCAAGCTCTCTAATAGATTGAACCATTTGATCCTCACATGCATGATCTAAAATACTTAAGGCAAAACACTAATAAAATAATATGATGGTTTTATTGTCATTAAACTAGTAGTGCAAGATCTAAGTGTTCAATAATTTTCCTTTTATGATAATGATAAAAACAATAAGAAAATATAGAAATAAAAAGATATTAAATATACAAGCATACGAATTCTTCCCATACAATCATGCTCCCACTTAATGTATGCAATTTAAATAATAAATAAAGAAGACATTTGGATACATGGAATGCTTTTCATTTTTTACAAGTCTCCTCCTTTTTGTCTTACATGAAAAGATTATCAAGTACCCTTTTTAAGTATATGAGAATAAGCAATCAAGAGGTACAAATCATTCTAGCACTATTAAGAATTTAGGCAATAAAAGGACAACAATCAATAAAACTTGTTGAAAGCCAAGTAATTATCAACCACTTCGTTTATATAAGAAAAGAAAAACTACTTAGAATACACATTTAAGGGGTACAATTCTTGTCTTCCCAATATATATATGTATATAAGAATTTTAAAGGATCACTTCGAAGCAAATAGACACATAAACATTAAAAGAAAACATTAAAGCAATTTGACATGTTTCTAAAGGATTTCTCCTCATTTCTAATTTAAATATAAGAAGCATGCACACAATAAAAAAAATTTAAAAATTAGATTTTGGGCCCCAAAAACATTTGGGTCTATCTAATGCACAATCAATTGATTCCATTTAAAGTACATTGTTATGTTTCTATTTTAGCCAAACATAATAAGGGTACCATTAGTTTACATTTATTCTTATCTTGCAATCCTTAAAAATTTCATAAAATAATTACAAATAATTGAAGAAGCATATGGAAAGTTATTTACAACATTCATACACTTAGTTCTTTCAAATAAAATATTCATAGCATGAAACAAGATGAAGCACAATTTAAATGTATTTTCTTAAATTATTTAAAAATAAGTTCTCCTTAACATTCATACTAATTGTTCTAGCAAGCTTATCACAAGTAGATTGCAAATCATGTAAATATTGATCATTATTTTCACATAAATCATTACACAAACCAAAATATTCTTATGCTCTTTCTTTAAACATCTAAATTTCTTATAAACCAATTTAAATGCATCAACTAAGTTAAGTAAACTATTTTCTAATTCATTTCAATAGAGTTTAGATGCTTCATTTCCTTCACTCTTAAATGAGTCACAATGAGCCATAAGAAAAAGAAAATCTTATTTTCTTCCTTCCTCACAACTCCAAAATGCAACATCCTTGGCTAAGAGATAAAATAGATTCTTGTACTCTTCACTCTCCTCAAGGCTCATGGAAGTAGAAGATGGATCCAAATCACTCCAAGTAGTAATCATAGGATTCTTTTACTTTTCTTTCATGAACTTATTCTTCTTCAAGTTCCTCTTCTTCAACAACTTTGGACAATCTAGACCATAATGTCTAATATTATTGCATTCATAATAACCCTCAACCTTCTTTCTTCCTCCCTGTGGGTGTCCTTTGTCTTCTTCTTAGGCTTAACTAAAACACATTCTTAAATATTTTGGTTAGACCATTAATAATAAATTCTACCTCACTATTGCATGAAAATGTATCCTCAAATGTGGGTGAGATAGCCCTCATAACTAGATCTCCTTTCTTCACACTCTTGGGCTTAGATTCTTCTTCTCTTCTCCTTGTCATTACATGTCATTTTTCATGAGATATCCAAATAGTTCATCCAAGAAGAGATGGTCCAAATCCTCTGGAGGATTTGATAACAATCATCAAATGAGCAAACTCCACAAGAAACACTTGTAGAACCTTCCTAACATGTTCCATATTAAAAAGTACTCTACCAAGATTTGAAAGTTAATCAATGATGTTAGTAAATTTGGTAAACTTATTCTTAATAGAATCTTCATTATTCATAGGACATAATTCTTACTTTTGCATAAGTAAATTAATCGTAGACTCCTTAACTTGAGTGGTTCCTATATATAACCTCAAGTTTCATCCAAACATCATTAGTTTAGGATTCATTAACCTATTGAACTCTATGGCTGGGGGATGACAATGAAAAATATTTAAAGATCTAGCATTAAGTTTATATTTTTGTTATAAGGTAAGTTCACTTAACACCTTTTTAATCAAATCATTACTAACCTTTTTCATAAGAAATTGGACTCCTTTTCAACTATATCCCAAAGATCTAAATCAACTAATTCAAGAAACATTTACAAATAAAAATATCTTTTAAAACCAATTGTTAAAATATGATTCCTTAAAGAGGGTGTGAATTAAGAGCTTTTAAAAAATTTTAAATGCATAATAAAACTTATCATGGAAACTTTATGTAAATGTAATTAGAATTGGATTCTTATTACTTTTAACAAATAGTGGATTATTGCTTCAAAACTCCTCATGTGAAAAGGAAGTGAAACAATACCCATCAAAAGAAAGATAATGAACAAAGAAATTTCTAGGTAGTTCAATTCAAACTAAAATCTACATCTAACCCAAATCAAAAGCTATATTTCCACTAAATCCATTCCCTTTTATCATAATCAAGTAAGGATAAACCTTACAAACAACAACTCCCTTTTTTATGCAACTAAGTATAGATCAACATAAAAAAAATGACTCCCATAATCAATAGCTAGGTAGGGGCCAACATAAATAATAACCACTCACATAAGCAATGCCAAGTTGGGATCAACCTAACTCAAATGAGTAATACAAAATCTACACAAAGATTGTAGCTCTTATAAACATTTAGCATATAAAACCTATAAGATTAACTGAGAGACCCAGATATAACAATATATAAATGATGTGAAAAGATGTTATCAAGTCAAAATGAGAAGCATTGATGCAATAATATAGCTAATGATGTAAATAAGCATTAAATACAACAAGTTTAAGAATATCTTCAATGTGTACATCACAAACCTGGCTCCAATTCTTTTTCTTCTTTTTTAATGATTAAGAAGTCAGATCATTATTCTATTCTCCTTTGAATATACTAATAATTATACCTCTCAATCACTTATGGATATTTAAAGTGATGGAGAGGAATATAGATCCATGCTTCAAGATCGTGTGAGAGTGGAATAGAATGAATCCAAACTTAAAAATAAAAAGAGTTGTTTTGGTATTAATAATTTTGCAAATGTTTGTTATTATATGTTAGAAGTGTGCTAAGTAGGCTAGATTTAAACTCAATGGGTAGATTGGTGCAAAAGTAGCACGCGTGAAATTATTACAATGCTTGCCAAGTAATTTCTATAGTACTAGGTTTTAAGTTGTAAAGAAATAAGTGAAAGGAAGTGGGAAGAAAAGAAGAGTAGTTTTGTGGGAGATTATTAATGATGAAAAATTATTTAAGATGAAGGGAGGAAAGGTAAACCTACCAAATAAGCTTACAACACTCACAAAGGAGTTACATAAGGGAAGGAAAAGCTACCATGTTTCATCTACACTCAAGCCACAAAGCAAAAGCATAAACAGGATAACTCAAATCACCGAATTATCTACATTCATTTTAGTTGTTAGGACTATTTTTATATGTCTCTTTACTAAAACCACAAGAACCCACTATCTTCCATTAACTCATACTTTTACAAAAGTAAGAAAGTATTAACACCCACTTTGTAAAATAACTAATCATTAATACCATATTTTTATCCAATGGAGTCTCTAGAAGCTCCATTTATTTTTGTAAACTTGTTATCATAACATACCATGGGTTTTCATGTGTTTATGTTTTGTTTAGCCAAAAATCAACTCCATATGGGCCTTCATTTAATGCTTCATATGATAGACTTCAAGTAATAGGCTTATGAAAAATATTTTATTTTTGCATTTGAAGCCCAATTGCACTTTTCCTTTATGCAATTCATGCTTCTTATATTCAAGTTGAATTACTCATTCATGTCTTACATCATAAAGTATTCTAAATGACTAAATATTATATTCTAAAAATGTAAACTAATCATTATAGGTCTTAATTTTTTTGTACCCTTTGAGGTTAATGATCACAAAACTAAGTTATTAGTCACTAGTAAATGTTTGTAAGTGTTTTATGTTTGTAATAAAATTATTAAAAAGGATCAACGTTTAAGTACTTGGAATTAGAAGAAGGATGAAGTCCTATGTCCTAACTGTATACATAGAGCCATGATCTTAACTCTTGGTGGAGTGGATACACAATAGAAGTTCATCATCATGTAATATATTTGATTTGAGTTTTTGAATCCATCACTTATTTTACCAAACAACAAAATTAAGATCACATTTCATCCTTTCTCATGTAAGCATTACTAAAATATGTTTTCTAGTTCGTAATGTACTTCAAACATACATTAGTTTAATTGCAATATCTCTACATGCATGTCTTAGAGTCAATTTAAGTCTTAATATAATGAAATTAGGTTTAAAATAAGTTATATTACTTATAACCTAACGATTGTACAATATGATATTTTATATCAAATTTCTACAATCAATATTTTAACTTAAAACCTCAATTGAAGTTTGATGTTGTCATGGAATCATATAAGTATGATCATTCCATCATACAGATGTAATCATCACCAAATTAAATGGCTACATGTACAAACTAGATCATATAAGGTATTAGTCATGTACATGTGTCATTCAACACTTTAAGAGCAAAGATTCACCAACATTGCATGAGTACAAAGCTTTCTTCATATTAGTATGCACCTTATTTCCTCTTAGGGTCCATCATATATATAAGCATAATACTAGTCAAACATGTATGATTATTATATTATATTAATATAGCTTTATCTTATTTTTATTAGGCTGATCATATACAAGATAATTGTTATATAATTTCCAAGCTATTTGTATAACTTGTATGTTGCATAGTACGAAGTAAAGTATCATAGTTATACATTTTTTCCCAACTCACAAATAAGATTAATTACTTAGAATAGTAATCCCTTACTATGTTGTACAAATATGGTACTTATACAATATGAGTATATAAACTAATATAGAAAATATCCTATAATATATAAGAATATCTATACAACATTCTTGTAAGATTCATTGTCAATCAAAAGACTTAAAATAAAAACAATTTCATAGCTATCATACAATTATTATTCTTCTATTATATAAGTATGATAATCATATAATATAAATAAATTTTGGAAATGTTTTTTGTTATACAATGATGATCTATGTTTTCTTATGATAATTTCTTTATAACACTTAGAATCAAGTCTAGCAAGCAATTGTCATACCACTATGATAGGTTTATTATATATGTATGACTATCTCTTCAAGTCTAGATTAATTAATAAACACATGATAACACAAGCGTACAGGTTTTCCTAAAAGCTCGACTCTGGCTATAAATAAACAATGTATTGTGTCAATCTAACACCAAACTTATATGATCTACTTAAACTATTAAGATGAATAATATAGTAGTTTTGCAATCTATGTGATAATTGGGTAAATATTTATAACAACTTAAGCATTGGAGTGCATCGTATAGTATGAGGATCATTCTCAAACTTTTACAGTTCATTGTTCTTATTCTTTAGCATTGGTCATACAGTTAGAACTTCTTAACAACTCTGTAATACTTCTTATCATTTTAATATGATGTTCTTGATGTATTATTACAAGACAATATTGAAATATATAATGGCTTGTGGTAGATTCTTGGAAATGCCATTATAGTTACTAAAACTCCTTTAACAGTATCTAACTCAATCATCCATATAATAAAGAAGAAGGTCAAGTAGAAAGTGATGATGTGTAGTTTCCAAGTTGTGATTTAAAAGCAAGATCTCCCATACAAGTTTCACAATCAAAAAACTAGAACCTTCATATTCATGCATTCTTAGTATAATCTTCTTCAACATTGCAACAAACTTTAATCCTACTTGCTAGCATCCTTTACATTTTTTTCATTTAGTGAGATATAGATTTCTAAAAATTTTATGATATAACGTTTTGTGAGTTGTATTATGTAATTGAACTATAAATCTTATTAAGCTATTGTAATTGTTTCTTGAATGAGGTAGACCCCTTACCTCACTATGACAAAAAATGGATTGGCTTTGTATAATTGTAACTTACTAACAACAACAAAAGTTTATGATTGATTTATTAGAAACTTAGTTGGGTTGATTATAGGTGGATACAGGCAAATGTTTTATCAAACCACCCAAAACTATTGTGAGTCTCTTGCTAAGCCTCTTGTTTTTCTTTACTATCATAATAATCACACAAATAAATTAACAAATTAATTATGTTTTTCAAATAGAAATTAGGGTACATTAAAATGAACTATTATTAAACCCATAAGAGACTTATTAAAGTCAATGTAAAAAGTTGAGCTTCCTATTAAAGTCAATGTCAAAAAGAAGAAGAAACACCAAAAGAAATCTAGCAAATTCTAATAAACCCATTTCTAATTCCAATGATTAATTATTTAATTGTTTTGATGACTTAGCTTGAGAGAATAAGAAATTAATTATTATGTATGTTTCTCTTAAAAAGAATTGTTCTAATCATGAACATATAATAAATGATTTATATAAGTAATGTCATCATCTTAAAGAAGAAAATGACTTATTATCAAAATAATTTAAAGAACAAATCTCCATGATTTCTATGTTGACCAAAACAATTTTGGAAAATTATTTTGATTAGTTGAGCATGCTTTATGTATTAATTCTTTAAATTCAAAAAGTAAGATGCTCAACTACAAAAATATTGAGTTGAAAAAGAAGATGATTTAATTTTTCAAGATTTAAGAGGAACTCAATAATTTGAAAGAAAAAGTTAATATTGTACCATCTTACAGTTCCTTTCATTTTCATTCATTTACACTAAATATGCTCTCTGCTTAAGTTAAGATGATGTACTATTATGACTATGTAATGGTGCTTGTCTTACTTTTGTATTTTCCTTTCTTATATAGATTGTAGCAATGTTGTAAATCATTATTGTATGATCAGGAAAAATTGTACAAGATGATTAAGACCATGCCTTTATGAGAACATACATAGTGTATAATTTCTTATGGAGTACAAGTATGCCAAAGGGAGGTGACAAACAATATATCATGCGTTAACTATCTTTTACCACTTATTATTACTTAAAAAGGGGCCTTTTGATCTAGTGGAGACAATACTTACACTAATGAACAAAATTCTTATGGTAAAAAATTCAAAGTACAAGAAGAAGGTTAATCTAAGCTATGAACATTTGATTGCACCAATTATATGTTTTAAATATAATATGACATTAGAGGAATGTGACCACATTCTAATAGGAATAAAGTCTTCCAACATGATGCAAATGTAATATTTTATGGAGCAACTAGTTTTGGAAGTGTATCAAGACCCATAACTCTCAATTGATGATAGTCATCATCCACAGCCATCCGCATCCCCAAATGAAGGTTCAAGTGCTAGTGCATATTATGGCATGTTGCTTTTAAGGATTAATTCACAAGAATCTCTTATAAGATTAAAAATTGTGATTTATATCAAACTCAATTATTGAACTCAAAAACAAAATTGATCCTAAGCTAGATTAAATAACATTTCCTAAGAACTAATTAATGAATGTTTTGGATAAATTATCATTGGATGATGCTCTTATTAATTCCATGTTTATATGCTAAATTTCTCTATATTTTACTTTTATTTCACTATTTATTTGTTATATTTAAGTGTACAATAGTACTAATTACTTTTATAATAATATTTCTACTCTTGATTGATTATATAATGGGAGGAAATTATTTTAGAACTCAATTATTTAAGGGATATTTGCTAAAAATTAGAGTTTAATTTTGAAAATCTATAATAGTCTTGAATATGAAAGACAAATTTGATGTTTTGTGATTTTATTGGATACATAGAATAAGTGGGAGTTAATGAATATTGCTACTTTAACTAAATTGTAATGTTATACCTACACATATTTGTCCATATTTTCTAGAGTATTGCTATTTATAAGGTTAGATTATTGTTACCTTTATTCCAACAATTGAATTTTGGTTTATATGTTATCCAATATTATTTAGTGCTTTATTGTTATATTTTTTATTTTTTTATCTAGCATTGGTTTTGTAATCATTAAGGGGGAGATTTTACATCCTTGAAAATGATGATCACAAAATTAAGTTATTGGTTACTAATGAATTTTTGAAAGTCTTTTGTAGTTGTAGTAGAATAACTAAAAAGGAGAAAAGTTTAAGTACTTAAAATTAGAAGAACGATGAAGACCTATAGCTTAACTTGTATTTAATTAAGCCTTGATCTCAACTCTTGATGGAGTAGCTGCCCATCAGGAGTTCATCTTCATGTATTCAATCTAGTGTGATTTGTTAATTCAATCACTTACTTTATTATATGGCTTGAATAGAAGTGCATTCCATCCTTATAGGAATGCATTATTAAAATGTGTTTTCTAATTTATATTGCACTCTAGACCTGCATTAGTTTAATTGTAATATCACTACATGTTAGCTCTATCATACATTTAACTTTTAAAATAATAAAATTAGGCTTAAAATAAGCTATATTATTTATAGCTAATGATTAAATAATATGATATCTCATATTGTATCTATATTATCTGCATTCTAGTTAAAGCCTTAACTAAAGTTTGATGTTGTCTTGGCATCATATAATTATGATGGTTTCATTATATAAATGCGACCACCTAATTTAAAGACTAAAAGTATGAAGTAGATCATATTTGTCATTAGTCTTGTACTTGTGTCATTTAATTCATAGAGAGTTGTGTTTCCATAGCATAATATGTGTACGAAGCTTTTTTGTGTACTAATATGCACCTTATCTCTTCTTAGGGTCCATGATATATATAAGCATAATATTGACCAAACATGTATAAATGTTATATCATACTTGTATGACCTTATCGTGTTTCCATTAGGCTGGTTGTACACTAGTTATCCTTATAGGATTACCAAGCAATGTTTATATCTTGCATACCATCGTACAATACAAAATAAAGTATTCTAGGTGTAGTTTCCACCCAACTCACACATAAAAATACTTGGAATAATAATGTGTTTACTATGTCATATGAATATAATACTTATATTATATGAGCACATGAATTAATGTAATAAACATTCTTCAATGTATGATAACATCTATACATCAATATGTACGATTCACTATTTGTCAATAGAGTAAGAACAAAAATAGTATTATAGTTGTCATACAATTACGATACTTCTATAATATGTATTTGATTTGAATTTTTAAAATGTTCATTTTCATACAACAATGATCTATGTTTTGCTTTTAAACGATGACTTATTTTATAACACTTAGAATAAGGTCTAGTGAGTAATTGTTGTACCATTATCATAGGTCTATCAAATGTGTATGACTATCTCTTTAAATCTAGATTAACTGATCAACACATGATCATAGAAATACTTATTCTTATATTATCACGACACTGACCTTTTCTCGAGAGCTCAACTCGTAGCAAAAATAAACAACATATGATGGTGATCTACCATCACACATATATGATTTACTTAAACTATTAAGATGAAATGTATTGTAAAAGTATGATCTTTGCGATTGTCTAATGTGATATTTTTAAGAACATAAGCATTACATTAAAAATTTGTGTTGTATAGTATGAGAACCTTTCTTAAACTTATGCAATTCATCTTTTTGATTCATTAATGGTAGTTATATTATTGGATCATTTGAATGATTTTATTTTAATTCTCATCATTCTAATACGATGTTCTCAACATGCTAATATGACATTATCAAAATGTATTATGGCTAATTGTAGGTTCTTCGAAATTCCATTATAAATATTGAATGTTCTATAATTGTATCTAACTTAGCTATCTATATAAATAAAGAAGAAAGACAAGAAAAAATTGATGATGATCTAATTGGAAAATCCTTTAGTCATGAGTTAAAACCAAGGTCTTCTGTATAGGTTGCACACATCAAAAAACTTGAACCTTCTTATTGCTGTATTGTTTGATCCTCTTCAACATTGCATCAAACTTTAATCCTACTTTGTAACATCCTTTAAATCATTGTAATTTAATGTGATCTAAATTTCTACAAAGTGTGTGGTATAAAGTTATGTGGGTTGTATTATGTAACAAACCATAAATATTTTGAAGCCATTATATTTGTTACTTATATGAGATAGACCCCCTACTTGACTATGGTAAACTTGAGATGGCTTTGCATGATTAGTACTTACCAACTATAGCAAAAGGTTGTGGTTGATTTATTGTAAGTCTAATTAGGTGGACTAAGAGTAGATGTAAGTAAAAGTTTTGCTAAACTACCTAAAAATATTATATGCTTTTGCTCAATCTCTATCTGTGTTTTACTTATATTACAATCACATAATAGATTGAAAACTTAATAATTCTTCTCAAATATAACTTAAGGCACCTTGAAATCAACTATTACTTAGTCTTATAAGAGATTTTATTTTACTCAAGTTCCTTCAATAAAATATGAGTTTTAACTAAATTTTATATTTTTATTTGAAATTAGATAATGTTGATTTATACATAAAACATATCTAATCACAATTCACTCCTCCACTTCTTATGCTTATTATATGTCATTAATTTCAAAAGGAAAGAGATTGTACAAATATATTAGGGGATCATACAATGCTAATAGAAAGAAAAGTCTTATCATCTAACAAAGCTCCCATATAATGTGCACGTTTTTCTAACTAAAGATTTATCATATAGTATGATTGATTACATCATACTATAGCATTGTCACTTTACTAAAATAGCTCTTGAGTTTTACGAACAATGTGCTAGATGATCATAAAGATCATACAAGTACTATATAGTTAGACTTGTAAGTTTACTTCTTGATATTAAGATTGTACATTATCGATATGGAGAATATATGTGTTTAATAAATTTTAATTATCTCTCACATTATTTTGTATGATATAGAATCATACAATACAAACATAAGAAATATTAGATTAATAAGTTAAGTTGATATGAATTCTTCATACATGTATGATAAATACATTATATATGTATGAAGAGTTGGTAGTTCTGTTATTATTTCTACAAATATAAATTATACCAGTATGATAAATAAAATGTAGTTGTATGTTTCAATTAAGGTTCAACTTGACTTAAATATTGGAGAGAATATACTATCATACAAGTACAAAATATGCTTTGTATATGTATGATGCATGTGTTAGCTTGGAAACTAGAATATAATGATGATTAATACAAGGCTAATACCATGTATTTCCAATGTAAAACAATGATTTGGATTATCTATTTAACTAAAGTTGACTATCATACAAAAATATTGAAGACATTATACTTAAACAATGTGCAATATTGCCCATATATGATGTGACACATTGCAAGAATGAATGATTATATAAGTATGATGAATGGCATTGTATTGTATGATCTATATATGGTTGAGTACAAGGCTAACGAAAACATGATTTCAATTCTCATTGCTTCAATATTAAATCTATGCTCAATTTAACTCTTTTGAAATTAACTTTTCAATGTTATTTAGTCATTTGTCACTAATTTACTCATGATAGGATTATCTAACAAGTTTGCATTCATGAATGAGATGGATGCAAACTTATGTGCCATAATAGTATCAAATAAGGGGTTTAACAATTCTAATTAAATTAATGTAAAAACGATGAGCTCCAGATGAACTGCAATTCCACCAATAGTTGTGTCCATTGGCTCCAAGATTAAAAGTTGAGCCACGCCTAAACAATGCACCCAATAATTCTTAATTTGTTTTCACTTATGGATTGCCCTATGATCTTGTTACAACACTAGGTAGTGATAACACAACTCAACGACAACATAGACCTATGATGAGGTTACAAGTGTGAGACAATCAAATTGCAGTTTTAAGCACTCTTCATGAAGCACAACATGAAAGTTCATATAAGTTAGTTTTATACCAACTCATGAAGTTCACTTTAAATAACCATGAAAATTGTGACAAGATAGAAATATGTGGATCTTTTAGAGATTCATTTGCATTACAATATATAAATAATCCTAAATTTTAAAATGTAAGTATGCAATTTGATTATTAGAGTTATCCTCTTTTTGCCCTTGCTTGGTAGCTTGAGTGTGAGTAAAGTTTAATTACTTTTCTTTCTCTTGTGTAACTCTTTGCTAAGTGTTAGAAGCTCATTTAGTGATCTTCCACAAAACCACTCTTCTTTTTCTACTACTTTAATTAAGCAGTTTATTTGCAACTTAAAACCTATATTGTAGCACTCACTTGAATAGTACTATAGCAACTACATGCCTGCTACCTACACACCAACCTCAGAGTATATTGTAAGTGCCTTGTCAAAGCACATCTAGCATCTGACATTTGCATAATGAACAATATCTAAACCACCTTTTCTATTTTGAGCTTAGATTTCTTTGATTCCACTCTCACAACATCTTGGAAGAAAAGAATATTTATTTCTTTCCATCATTTAGTAACAAAGATAAAAAGAAATTCTCCAAAGTACTTTGAAGTTTGGAGAACATTATTAGTCTTTGTAATTGGTATTTTACTCCCATTAAATGTCAATTAAGATATAATCTTCCCTTTCTCTTATTGTTTCTTATTTTATTTTATTAAATTTCTAATTTTATAATGATAAGACCAACATGTCTAGTTGTAATTCTAAAAACAAATGATTTGTCTCCAATATAATCAAAACTCTATATTCAAGTCATTTGCCTTCAAACACACCCTTAACCCTATGGAATGTCCACTTGTAAGGGAGTGTTGTACTTCATTACCTCACTTATTGAGTGCTAATTATTGCATGAAAAAAAACTAAACTAAAGAGAATTATTTGATTACCATTGAGGTTTACTTGCTTTTTCATACTCTAATTTTCTTTCTTTCCTTTAAAAAATAAAAGTAAAAATCAAAAGGAATGGAATGATCCCACTACCTATTTTACATTCTTATATTACATTTTTTATTGCATAAATTTTCTTTCTCATCATTTTCAATTACTTACATTTAATATTGCATGAACAAGCTTCCTAAATCAGTAATTATGGAATAATTAGAAAATCTAGAATAAAACACAAACCTTAGAATGGAACAAATTAAAAAATCACAAATAGAGAAATTTAATGCTATAACAAAAATGTTTCTTCAACTTTCCAATCAAGTGCAAGCCTTACACTTACAACATAGTCTTAAAAGTTTAATTCAATCTCATCAAAGTTACATTTTGATAAGGGACTACAACATGACAAAATAGAGAAGACATTTTGTTAAGGGCCTATAACTATAAGACTCAATTCGAAAATCCCAATCTAGAAATAAAAAATTCAAGTTTAAGCATCAACTTTTGATGATATTTATCACCTAAAGAAATTCCTTGAATAGCTAACCCAAATAGAAGACTTGTTTTGAAGGGAACAACAAGGACGATTGCCAAAATGTTAGCTTTAAAATATAAAACTTTTTAGTCATGCAAAAATCTAATAGACAAATATACCCTTTACGAAAGAACAAGTGGATAGAAAAGTTATGACATGAGTAGAAATGAAAGAAATTTTAATGATAAAATTTTTCCTAAGACATCATGACAAGAAACTTCATGGTTAATTTTTACCATTAAAACAAGGTATATTAAGTATAATAAACTATTTGAATCAATTTGAAAAATCACTTGAACAAATTGTTATGACAATGATTGGGAACTAGCTAACAAATTCGTAATAAGACTCTACTCATAAGAAAGATATTGAACATAGTGGCCCACAAATGTTAGAATAAACTATCCTTGTCTCTTAATTGGTAGAATGTCACACCAATGCTTTCTTATATAACATACTAACTTTTTTTCAATTTATACAAAAAAAATTACAAAATTTAGTTTACCCTAATCAAGCTCTTATCATGTCAAAAGGCCTGAAAGAGAACGTTGTTCTGGGGGAAAATCCACAAACTCGCGACCTCATCTCCTTTGAAAGAATTATTTGATCTTACAAAACCATAATACAAGAAGTTTATTTATTTTAAATGATAAAAACTAGATCACCTTAGCAAATAATTTAGAGCACATCTCTTTCTCATCAATGAAAATGAAACTGTAGATTTTGACTTAAAAAACTAGAAAATGAAAATATAAGGAAAACTATTAGGTAGAAGAAAAATATATTGGAGTCATGTGATATTTAACATTGTCAAAAACTAAAAAAAGTGTTGGTAAAGAAAAAGCATTTTAGCTTGTTTATCACACGTAATGAAAAGAGGTGTAGAATGATCATTAATGATAGAAGTGCCATGAATGTTATCTTTTTGCTTTTCTTATCTCAATAAAACCTTGAAGCTAAACCACATATAGATCTATTCCTTGTGAATTAGATGAATCACACTTCCTTATTAGTAATTTTAGATGTCTCATTCCCTTAAAAATGTGAAGTTATGAGGACAAAGTTTGGTGTGAAGTCCTTCCTATAGATATAATACATATTCTATTAAGTGGGCCTATGTTATATGATATGAATATAGTTTATCATAGTAGGGAAAATAGTGTTCTTCAAATTAGTGGTAAGACCTACCTTTAAAATCAATTAAAAAGATTTAGATCACAAAGCCATTCCTAATGATCAACTAAATCAAATATAAAAGCAAACCATTAATCATAAATTAATTATTTTTTAAGTAGAAAATTTAGGTTCCCGAAATCTTGTCTAATCATTAATAGAATTGATTTTAAAAACTTAGTAGAGAATTCACTAATCCCTTTTTCTTCTTTATCTTGCATGTGAAAGAGGTTTAAAAAACTCATTCTAATGCACCCTGTCCACCAAAAATAAATGAACTCTTATCTCAATTTAGAGATATCACCCCAAGGAGCTCCTTAATAAGTTATCTTCCCAAGTGAACATGTAAAATTGAAAAGCCATGTAGAAAAACTTTGTGATAAGGGATTTCTATAAGTGAAGCTTAACCTATGTGTAGAACCTACAATTTTCACAACTAAATAAATGTCTCTTGGTGTGTATGCATTGATATTTACATCATTGATAAGATAATAATAAAACATAGGTTCTATTTCCAAGATTGGATGACAAGTTAAATCTCATTTTAGGCTCCAATGTTTCTCAAAGCTAGATCTTATAAGTGGCTACCATCAAATAATGATTCAAATAGGAGACGAATACAAAATAGCCTTTAAAACTCTAGATGGCCTTTATGAATAATTAGTTGGGTTGTTTGCTTTATTAAAAGCTCCAAGCACTTTCATGCATTTAATGAACATTGTCCTTAAGTCATTCATAAGAAAATTCCTAATCACTTGATTATATTTTAATTGACAGTTTTGATGAAAACTCTACCTTAAATGTTCTTAGAGTAGTCCTCGAAAAACATAAGCTAGAAAACTTATATGTAAACATTAAGAAATGTTCTTTTATACAAAATGAAGTAAACATCTTAGGAGTTATAGTCTCTGCATATAGCCTCCAACCAAACCCTTAAAAACGTAGAGCCATTTTAAATTGGCCAACACTAATGTTTATATTTGTATTTTAAAGTTTTCATGGACATGTTAATGATTCATATGTAATTGTAGCACCATAATAACACCATTAACTAGCCTTTTTAAAGGAAAATAAATTTATACAAAAATGATGGTGCATGATGAGCCTATGATCAAATTAAGAATCTTATGACCACTGTTTCTATATTAAATTTTCTAGATTTTAACATGATTTTTGAAATTTCTTATGATACTTCTTAAATAAGAATTGGTGGTGTACATAGCCAAAATATTCATTAATAATTTTAGTGAAAAGATGAGTAATACAAGACAACGATATGCTGCTTATGATTAAACTTTTATGCAATTAAAACATTGGCAACACAATTTGTTGCATGAAGAATTCATTTTGAATATTGATCACCAAGCCTTCAAAATACATCAATACTTAGTAAATTTGAGCTATAAGCATGCTAATTTGACTGAATACCTACACAATTTCTCCTTTATCATAAAACATAAACTTGGTAACTATAACAAACCTACAAATGCATTATTAAGAATAGGTTTAGTAATTTTGTCTTTAGAATCCCAAGTCTAGGCTTTAATAAAATTAAAGGTAACAATATGCTCTATCCCACGTTCAATATAATTGATTCTATCTTAAAATTTAAACCTTTAAGCATTCATACCAAATTTGCTATTATTAATAACTATTTATTAAGATAAATATAATTATGCATTCCTCAAAATTCTCTTAGAGAATTATAAATAATAGAATTACATGCAAAAGGAATTATTGGACACATAGGTAAACATAAAACTATCAACTTAGATAAAATGTGATTTTATTGGCCCTCTATAAAAGGATTTTGAAATAATATTTTCTCAATGTTTCCCTTGCAAATAAGTCAAAAACATAAAACAAAAAGTGAGAAAAAACTTAGCCCTACTAATTCCTTATCAACCTTGAGAAATTTGTCTATGGACTTCATCTTGGGACCACCAAGAACACCAAGACATCATGATAACTTTTCTATAGTGGTGGACCATTTCTCCAAAATAACACACTTTATCCTAAGCTCTAAGACAAGTAATGCATCACACATTACCAAAATTGTTTTTTGTAAAATTGTTGGACTACTTGGCTCTTCATCTATAATTATTTCTAATTGTGGCATTCAATTTGTGTCTTACTTTTGGAAAAATACCTTTGAAACTCTTTGAAATGAAATTCAAATTTTTATTAGCTTTCCTTCCACAAACTGATAGAGAAACAAAAGTTGTCAATTGAACCCAACAAAACCTTTTGAGATGAATTGTAAGATAGAACTTAGGTACATGGGATTTGCATCTACTTACATCTAACTTTCATATAATAGCAATATTTCAAGAACTACTAAGAAAACTCCTTTTAAATTATGAGTAAGTTTAACCCAAAGTGATCTATTGATTTACTTGACATTCCTATACGTACATCCTTCGAATCTACATTTACTTTTGCACATGTTTTTTTATCAAACATAACGAACTCAAGAAAAAAATGAAAGCGAACAATGTTATCTTTTTGTTATGATAATGATTGGGAACTAGCTAACAAATTCGTAATAATACTCTACTCATAAGAAAGATATTGAACATAGTGGCCCACAAATGTTAGAATAAACTATCCTTGTCTCTTAATTGGCAGAATGTCACACCAATGCTTTCTTATATAACATACTAACTTTTTTTCTATCTATACAAAACCAATTGCAAAATTTAGTTTACCCTAATCAAGCTCTTATCATGTCAAAATCCACAAACTCGCGACCTCATCTCCTTTGAAAGAATTATTTGATCTTACAAAACCATAATACAAGAAGTTTATTTATTTTAAATGATAAAAACTAGATCACCTTAGCAAATAATTTAGAGCACATCTCTTTCTCATCAATGAAAATGAAACTGTAGATTTTGACTTAAAAAACTAGAAAATGAAAATATAAGGAAAACTATTAGGTAGAAGAAAAATATATTGGAGTCATGTGATATTTAACATTGTCAAAAACTAAAAAAAGTGTTGGTAAAGAAAAAGCATTTTAGCTTGTTTATCACACGTAATGAAAAGAGGTGTAGAATGATCATTAATGATAGAAGTGCCATGAATGTTATCTTTTTGCTTTTCTTATCTCAATAAAACCTTGAAGCTAAACCACATATAGATCTATTCCTTGTGAATTAGATGAATCACACTTCCTTATTAGTAATTTTAGATGTCTCATTCCCTTAAAAATGTGAAGTTATGAGGACAAAGTTTGGTGTGAAGTCCTTCCTATAGATATAATACATATTCTATTAAGTGGGCCTATGTTATATGATATGAATATAGTTTATCATAGTAGGGAAAATAGTGTTCTTCAAATTAGTGGTAAGACCTACCTTTAAAATCAATTAAAAAGATTTAGATCACAAAGCCATTCCTAATGATCAACTAAATCAAATATAAAAGCAAACCATTAATCATAAATTAATTATTTTTTAAGTAGAAAATTTAGGTTCCCGAAATCTTGTCTAATCATTAATAGAATTGATTTTAAAAACTTAGTAGAGAATTCACTAATCCCTTTTTCTTCTTTATCTTGCATGTGAAAGAGGTTTAAAAAACTCATTCTAATGCACCCTGTCCACCAAAAATAAATGAACTCTTATCTCAATTTAGAGATATCACCCCAAGGAGCTCCTTAATAAGTTATCTTCCCAAGTGAACATGTAAAATTGAAAAGCCATGTAGAAAAACTTTGTGATAAGGGATTTCTATAAGTGAAGCTTAACCTATGTGTAGAACCTACAATTTTCACAACTAAATAAATGTCTCTTGGTGTGTATGCATTGATATTTACATCATTGATAAGATAATAATAAAACATAGGTTCTATTTCCAAGATTGGATGACAAGTTAAATCTCATTTTAGGCTCCAATGTTTCTCAAAGCTAGATCTTATAAGTGGCTACCATCAAATAATGATTCAAATAGGAGACGAATACAAAATAGCCTTTAAAACTCTAGATGGCCTTTATGAATAATTAGTTGGGTTGTTTGCTTTATTAAAAGCTCCAAGCACTTTCATGCATTTAATGAACATTGTCCTTAAGTCATTCATAAGAAAATTCCTAATCACTTGATTATATTTTAATTGACAGTTTTGATGAAAACTCTACCTTAAATGTTCTTAGAGTAGTCCTCGAAAAACATAAGCTAGAAAACTTATATGTAAACATTAAGAAATGTTCTTTTATACAAAATGAAGTAAACATCTTAGGAGTTATAGTCTCTGCATATAGCCTCCAACCAAACCCTTAAAAACGTAGAGCCATTTTAAATTGGCCAACACTAATGTTTATATTTGTATTTTAAAGTTTTCATGGACATGTTAATGATTCATATGTAATTGTAGCACCATAATAACACCATTAACTAGCCTTTTTAAAGGAAAATAAATTTATACAAAAATGATGGTGCATGATGAGCCTATGATCAAATTAAGAATCTTATGACCACTGTTTCTATATTAAATTTTCTAGATTTTAACATGATTTTTGAAATTTCTTATGATACTTCTTAAATAAGAATTGGTGGTGTACATAGCCAAAATATTCATTAATAATTTTAGTGAAAAGATGAGTAATACAAGACAACGATATGCTGCTTATGATTAAACTTTTATGCAATTAAAACATTGGCAACACAATTTGTTGCATGAAGAATTCATTTTGAATATTGATCACCAAGCCTTCAAAATACATCAATACTTAGTAAATTTGAGCTATAAGCATGCTAATTTGACTGAATACCTACACAATTTCTCCTTTATCATAAAACATAAACTTGGTAACTATAACAAACCTACAAATGCATTATTAAGAATAGGTTTAGTAATTTTGTCTTTAGAATCCCAAGTCTAGGCTTTAATAAAATTAAAGGTAACAATATGCTCTATCCCACGTTCAATATAATTGATTCTATCTTAAAATTTAAACCTTTAAGCATTCATACCAAATTTGCTATTATTAATAACTATTTATTAAGATAAATATAATTATGCATTCCTCAAAATTCTCTTAGAGAATTATAAATAATAGAATTACATGCAAAAGGAATTATTGGACACATAGGTAAACATAAAACTATCAACTTAGATAAAATGTGATTTTATTGGCCCTCTATAAAAGGATTTTGAAATAATATTTTCTCAATGTTTCCCTTGCAAATAAGTCAAAAACATAAAACAAAAAGTGAGAAAAAACTTAGCCCTACTAATTCCTTATCAACCTTGAGAAATTTGTCTATGGACTTCATCTTGGGACCACCAAGAACACCAAGACATCATGATAACTTTTCTATAGTGGTGGACCATTTCTCCAAAATAACACACTTTATCCTAAGCTCTAAGACAAGTAATGCATCACACATTACCAAAATTGTTTTTTGTAAAATTGTTGGACTACTTGGCTCTTCATCTATAATTATTTCTAATTGTGGCATTCAATTTGTGTCTTACTTTTGGAAAAATACCTTTGAAACTCTTTGAAATGAAATTCAAATTTTTATTAGCTTTCCTTCCACAAACTGATAGAGAAACAAAAGTTGTCAATTGAACCCAACAAAACCTTTTGAGATGAATTGTAAGATAGAACTTAGGTACATGGGATTTGCATCTACTTACATCTAACTTTCATATAATAGCAATATTTCAAGAACTACTAAGAAAACTCCTTTTAAATTATGAGTAAGTTTAACCCAAAGTGATCTATTGATTTACTTGACATTCCTATACGTACATCCTTCGAATCTACATTTACTTTTGCACATGTTTTTTTATCAAACATAACGAACTCAAGAAAAAAATGAAAGCGAACAATGTTATCTTTTTGTTATGATAATGATTGGGAACTAGCTAACAAATTCGTAATAATACTCTACTCATAAGAAAGATATTGAACATAGTGGCCCACAAATGTTAGAATAAACTATCCTTGTCTCTTAATTGGCAGAATGTCACACCAATGCTTTCTTATATAACATACTAACTTTTTTTCTATCTATACAAAACCAATTGCAAAATTTAGTTTACCCTAATCAAGCTCTTATCATGTCAAAATCCACAAACTCGCGACCTCATCTCCTTTGAAAGAATTATTTGATCTTACAAAACCATAATACAAGAAGTTTATTTATTTTAAATGATAAAAACTAGATCACCTTAGCAAATAATTTAGAGCACATCTCTTTCTCATCAATGAAAATGAAACTGTAGATTTTGACTTAAAAAACTAGAAAATGAAAATATAAGGAAAACTATTAGGTAGAAGAAAAATATATTGGAGTCATGTGATATTTAACATTGTCAAAAACTAAAAAAAGTGTTGGTAAAGAAAAAGCATTTTAGCTTGTTTATCACACGTAATGAAAAGAGGTGTAGAATGATCATTAATGATAGAAGTGCCATGAATGTTATCTTTTTGCTTTTCTTATCTCAATAAAACCTTGAAGCTAAACCACATATAGATCTATTCCTTGTGAATTAGATGAATCACACTTCCTTATTAGTAATTTTAGATGTCTCATTCCCTTAAAAATGTGAAGTTATGAGGACAAAGTTTGGTGTGAAGTCCTTCCTATAGATATAATACATATTCTATTAAGTGGGCCTATGTTATATGATATGAATATAGTTTATCATAGTAGGGAAAATAGTGTTCTTCAAATTAGTGGTAAGACCTACCTTTAAAATCAATTAAAAAGATTTAGATCACAAAGCCATTCCTAATGATCAACTAAATCAAATATAAAAGCAAACCATTAATCATAAATTAATTATTTTTTAAGTAGAAAATTTAGGTTCCCGAAATCTTGTCTAATCATTAATAGAATTGATTTTAAAAACTTAGTAGAGAATTCACTAATCCCTTTTTCTTCTTTATCTTGCATGTGAAAGAGGTTTAAAAAACTCATTCTAATGCACCCTGTCCACCAAAAATAAATGAACTCTTATCTCAATTTAGAGATATCACCCCAAGGAGCTCCTTAATAAGTTATCTTCCCAAGTGAACATGTAAAATTGAAAAGCCATGTAGAAAAACTTTGTGATAAGGGATTTCTATAAGTGAAGCTTAACCTATGTGTAGAACCTACAATTTTCACAACTAAATAAATGTCTCTTGGTGTGTATGCATTGATATTTACATCATTGATAAGATAATAATAAAACATAGGTTCTATTTCCAAGATTGGATGACAAGTTAAATCTCATTTTAGGCTCCAATGTTTCTCAAAGCTAGATCTTATAAGTGGCTACCATCAAATAATGATTCAAATAGGAGACGAATACAAAATAGCCTTTAAAACTCTAGATGGCCTTTATGAATAATTAGTTGGGTTGTTTGCTTTATTAAAAGCTCCAAGCACTTTCATGCATTTAATGAACATTGTCCTTAAGTCATTCATAAGAAAATTCCTAATCACTTGATTATATTTTAATTGACAGTTTTGATGAAAACTCTACCTTAAATGTTCTTAGAGTAGTCCTCGAAAAACATAAGCTAGAAAACTTATATGTAAACATTAAGAAATGTTCTTTTATACAAAATGAAGTAAACATCTTAGGAGTTATAGTCTCTGCATATAGCCTCCAACCAAACCCTTAAAAACGTAGAGCCATTTTAAATTGGCCAACACTAATGTTTATATTTGTATTTTAAAGTTTTCATGGACATGTTAATGATTCATATGTAATTGTAGCACCATAATAACACCATTAACTAGCCTTTTTAAAGGAAAATAAATTTATACAAAAATGATGGTGCATGATGAGCCTATGATCAAATTAAGAATCTTATGACCACTGTTTCTATATTAAATTTTCTAGATTTTAACATGATTTTTGAAATTTCTTATGATACTTCTTAAATAAGAATTGGTGGTGTACATAGCCAAAATATTCATTAATAATTTTAGTGAAAAGATGAGTAATACAAGACAACGATATGCTGCTTATGATTAAACTTTTATGCAATTAAAACATTGGCAACACAATTTGTTGCATGAAGAATTCATTTTGAATATTGATCACCAAGCCTTCAAAATACATCAATACTTAGTAAATTTGAGCTATAAGCATGCTAATTTGACTGAATACCTACACAATTTCTCCTTTATCATAAAACATAAACTTGGTAACTATAACAAACCTACAAATGCATTATTAAGAATAGGTTTAGTAATTTTGTCTTTAGAATCCCAAGTCTAGGCTTTAATAAAATTAAAGGTAACAATATGCTCTATCCCACGTTCAATATAATTGATTCTATCTTAAAATTTAAACCTTTAAGCATTCATACCAAATTTGCTATTATTAATAACTATTTATTAAGATAAATATAATTATGCATTCCTCAAAATTCTCTTAGAGAATTATAAATAATAGAATTACATGCAAAAGGAATTATTGGACACATAGGTAAACATAAAACTATCAACTTAGATAAAATGTGATTTTATTGGCCCTCTATAAAAGGATTTTGAAATAATATTTTCTCAATGTTTCCCTTGCAAATAAGTCAAAAACATAAAACAAAAAGTGAGAAAAAACTTAGCCCTACTAATTCCTTATCAACCTTGAGAAATTTGTCTATGGACTTCATCTTGGGACCACCAAGAACACCAAGACATCATGATAACTTTTCTGTAGTGGTGGACCATTTCTCCAAAATAACACACTTTATCCTAAGCTCTAAGACAAGTAATGCATCACACATTACCAAAATTGTTTTTTGTAAAATTGTTGGACTACTTGGCTCTTCATCTATAATTATTTCTAATTGTGGCATTCAATTTGTGTCTTACTTTTGGAAAAATACCTTTGAAACTCTTTGAAATGAAATTCAAATTTTTATTAGCTTTCCTTCCACAAACTGATAGAGAAACAAAAGTTGTCAATTGAACCCAACAAAACCTTTTGAGATGAATTGTAAGATAGAACTTAGGTACATGGGATTTGCATCTACTTACATCTAACTTTCATATAATAGCAATATTTCAAGAACTACTAAGAAAACTCCTTTTAAATTATGAGTAAGTTTAACCCAAAGTGATCTATTGATTTACTTGACATTCCTATACGTACATCCTTCGAATCTACATTTACTTTTGCACATGTTTTTTTATCAAACATAACGAACTCAAGAAAAAAATGAAAGCGAACAATGTTATCTTTTTGTTATGATAATGATTGGGAACTAGCTAACAAATTCGTAATAATACTCTACTCATAAGAAAGATATTGAACATAGTGGCCCACAAATGTTAGAATAAACTATCCTTGTCTCTTAATTGGCAGAATGTCACACCAATGCTTTCTTATATAACATACTAACTTTTTTTCTATCTATACAAAACCAATTGCAAAATTTAGTTTACCCTAATCAAGCTCTTATCATGTCAAAATCCACAAACTCGCGACCTCATCTCCTTTGAAAGAATTATTTGATCTTACAAAACCATAATACAAGAAGTTTATTTATTTTAAATGATAAAAACTAGATCACCTTAGCAAATAATTTAGAGCACATCTCTTTCTCATCAATGAAAATGAAACTGTAGATTTTGACTTAAAAAACTAGAAAATGAAAATATAAGGAAAACTATTAGGTAGAAGAAAAATATATTGGAGTCATGTGATATTTAACATTGTCAAAAACTAAAAAAAGTGTTGGTAAAGAAAAAGCATTTTAGCTTGTTTATCACACGTAATGAAAAGAGGTGTAGAATGATCATTAATGATAGAAGTGCCATGAATGTTATCTTTTTGCTTTTCTTATCTCAATAAAACCTTGAAGCTAAACCACATATAGATCTATTCCTTGTGAATTAGATGAATCACACTTCCTTATTAGTAATTTTAGATGTCTCATTCCCTTAAAAATGTGAAGTTATGAGGACAAAGTTTGGTGTGAAGTCCTTCCTATAGATATAATACATATTCTATTAAGTGGGCCTATGTTATATGATATGAATATAGTTTATCATAGTAGGGAAAATAGTGTTCTTCAAATTAGTGGTAAGACCTACCTTTAAAATCAATTAAAAAGATTTAGATCACAAAGCCATTCCTAATGATCAACTAAATCAAATATAAAAGCAAACCATTAATCATAAATTAATTATTTTTTAAGTAGAAAATTTAGGTTCCCGAAATCTTGTCTAATCATTAATAGAATTGATTTTAAAAACTTAGTAGAGAATTCACTAATCCCTTTTTCTTCTTTATCTTGCATGTGAAAGAGGTTTAAAAAACTCATTCTAATGCACCCTGTCCACCAAAAATAAATGAACTCTTATCTCAATTTAGAGATATCACCCCAAGGAGCTCCTTAATAAGTTATCTTCCCAAGTGAACATGTAAAATTGAAAAGCCATGTAGAAAAACTTTGTGATAAGGGATTTCTATAAGTGAAGCTTAACCTATGTGTAGAACCTACAATTTTCACAACTAAATAAATGTCTCTTGGTGTGTATGCATTGATATTTACATCATTGATAAGATAATAATAAAACATAGGTTCTATTTCCAAGATTGGATGACAAGTTAAATCTCATTTTAGGCTCCAATGTTTCTCAAAGCTAGATCTTATAAGTGGCTACCATCAAATAATGATTCAAATAGGAGACGAATACAAAATAGCCTTTAAAACTCTAGATGGCCTTTATGAATAATTAGTTGGGTTGTTCGCTTTATTAAAAGCTCCAAGCACTTTCATGCATTTAATGAACATTGTCCTTAAGTCATTCATAAGAAAATTCCTAATCACTTGATTATATTTTAATTGACAGTTTTGATGAAAACTCTACCTTAAATGTTCTTAGAGTAGTCCTCGAAAAACATAAGCTAGAAAACTTATATGTAAACATTAAGAAATGTTCTTTTATACAAAATGAAGTAAACATCTTAGGAGTTATAGTCTCTGCATATAGCCTCCAACCAAACCCTTAAAAACGTAGAGCCATTTTAAATTGGCCAACACTAATGTTTATATTTGTATTTTAAAGTTTTCATGGACATGTTAATGATTCATATGTAATTGTAGCACCATAATAACACCATTAACTAGCCTTTTTAAAGGAAAATAAATTTATACAAAAATGATGGTGCATGATGAGCCTATGATCAAATTAAGAATCTTATGACCACTGTTTCTATATTAAATTTTCTAGATTTTAACATGATTTTTGAAATTTCTTATGATACTTCTTAAATAAGAATTGGTGGTGTACATAGCCAAAATATTCATTAATAATTTTAGTGAAAAGATGAGTAATACAAGACAACGATATGCTGCTTATGATTAAACTTTTATGCAATTAAAACATTGGCAACACAATTTGTTGCATGAAGAATTCATTTTGAATATTGATCACCAAGCCTTCAAAATACATCAATACTTAGTAAATTTGAGCTATAAGCATGCTAATTTGACTGAATACCTACACAATTTCTCCTTTATCATAAAACATAAACTTGGTAACTATAACAAACCTACAAATGCATTATTAAGAATAGGTTTAGTAATTTTGTCTTTAGAATCCCAAGTCTAAGCTTTAATAAAATTAAAGGTAACAATATGCTCTATCCCACGTTCAATATAATTGATTCTATCTTAAAATTTAAACCTTTAAGCATTCATACCAAATTTGCTATTATTAATAACTATTTATTAAGATAAATATAATTATGCATTCCTCAAAATTCTCTTAGAGAATTATAAATAATAGAATTACATGCAAAAGGAATTATTGGACACATAGGTAAACATAAAACTATCAACTTAGATAAAATGTGATTTTATTGGCCCTCTATAAAAGGATTTTGAAATAATATTTTCTCAATGTTTCCCTTGCAAATAAGTCAAAAACATAAAACAAAAAGTGAGAAAAAACTTAGCCCTACTAATTCCTTATCAACCTTGAGAAATTTGTCTATGGACTTCATCTTGGGACCACCAAGAACACCAAGACATCATGATAACTTTTCTGTAGTGGTGGACCATTTCTCCAAAATAACACACTTTATCCTAAGCTCTAAGACAAGTAATGCATCACACATTACCAAAATTGTTTTTTGTAAAATTGTTGGACTACTTGGCTCTTCATCTATAATTATTTCTAATTGTGGCATTCAATTTGTGTCTTACTTTTGGAAAAATACCTTTGAAACTCTTTGAAATGAAATTCAAATTTTTATTAGCTTTCCTTCCACAAACTGATAGAGAAACAAAAGTTGTCAATTGAACCCAACAAAACCTTTTGAGATGAATTGTAAGATAGAACTTAGGTACATGGGATTTGCATCTACTTACATCTAACTTTCATATAATAGCAATATTTCAAGAACTACTAAGAAAACTCCTTTTAAATTATGAGTAAGTTTAACCCAAAGTGATCTATTGATTTACTTGACATTCCTATACGTACATCCTTCGAATCTACATTTACTTTTGCACATGTTTTTTTATCAAACATAACGAACTCAAGAAAAAAATGAAAGCGAACAATGTTATCTTTTTGTTATGATAATGATTGGGAACTAGCTAACAAATTCGTAATAATACTCTACTCATAAGAAAGATATTGAACATAGTGGCCCACAAATGTTAGAATAAACTATCCTTGTCTCTTAATTGGCAGAATGTCACACCAATGCTTTCTTATATAACATACTAACTTTTTTTCTATCTATACAAAACCAATTGCAAAATTTAGTTTACCCTAATCAAGCTCTTATCATGTCAAAATCCACAAACTCGCGACCTCATCTCCTTTGAAAGAATTATTTGATCTTACAAAACCATAATACAAGAAGTTTATTTATTTTAAATGATAAAAACTAGATCACCTTAGCAAATAATTTAGAGCACATCTCTTTCTCATCAATGAAAATGAAACTGTAGATTTTGACTTAAAAAACTAGAAAATGAAAATATAAGGAAAACTATTAGGTAGAAGAAAAATATATTGGAGTCATGTGATATTTAACATTGTCAAAAACTAAAAAAAGTGTTGGTAAAGAAAAAGCATTTTAGCTTGTTTATCACACGTAATGAAAAGAGGTGTAGAATGATCATTAATGATAGAAGTGCCATGAATGTTATCTTTTTGCTTTTCTTATCTCAATAAAACCTTGAAGCTAAACCACATATAGATCTATTCCTTGTGAATTAGATGAATCACACTTCCTTATTAGTAATTTTAGATGTCTCATTCCCTTAAAAATGTGAAGTTATGAGGACAAAGTTTGGTGTGAAGTCCTTCCTATAGATATAATACATATTCTATTAAGTGGGCCTATGTTATATGATATGAATATAGTTTATCATAGTAGGGAAAATAGTGTTCTTCAAATTAGTGGTAAGACCTACCTTTAAAATCAATTAAAAAGATTTAGATCACAAAGCCATTCCTAATGATCAACTAAATCAAATATAAAAGCAAACCATTAAACATAAATTAATTATTTTTTAAGTAGAAAATTTAGGTTCCCAAAATCTTGTCTAATCATTAATAGAATTGATTTTAAAAACTTAGTAGAGAATTCACTAATCCCTTTTTCTTCTTTATCTTGCATGTGAAAGAGGTTTAAAAAACTCATTCTAATGCACCCTGTCCACCAAAAATAAATGAACTCTTATCTCAATTTAGAGATATCACCCCAAGGAGCTCCTTAATAAGTTATCTTCCCAAGTGAACATGAAAAATTGAAAAGCCATGTAGAAAAACTTTGTGATAAGGGATTTCTATAAGTGAAGCTTAACCTATGTGTAGAACCTACAATTTTCACAACTAAATAAATGTCTCTTGGTGTGTATGCATTGATATTTACATCATTGATAAGATAATAATAAAACATAGGTTCTATTTCCAAGATTGGATGACAAGTTAAATCTCATTTTAGGCTCCAATGTTTCTCAAAGCTAGATCTTATAAGTGGCTACCATCAAATAATGATTCAAATAGGAGACGAATACAAAATAGCCTTTAAAACTCTAGATGGCCTTTATGAATAATTAGTTGGGTTGTTCGCTTTATTAAAAGCTCCAAGCACTTTCATGCATTTAATGAACATTGTCCTTAAGTCATTCATAAGAAAATTCCTAATCACTTGATTATATTTTAATTGACAGTTTTGATGAAAACTCTACCTTAAATGTTCTTAGATTAGTCCTCGAAAAACATAAGCTAGAAAACTTATATGTAAACATTAAGAAATGTTCTTTTATACAAAATGAAGTAAACATCTTAGGAGTTATAGTCTCTGCATATAGCCTCCAACCAAACCCTTAAAAACGTAGAGCCATTTTAAATTGGCCAACACTAATGATTATATTTGTATTTTGAAGTTTTCATGGACATGTTAATGATTCATATGTAATTGTAGCACCATAATAACACCATTAACTAGCCTTTTTAAAGGAAAATAAATTTATACAAAAATGATGGTGCATGATGAGCCTATGATCAAATTAAGAATCTTATGACCACTGTTTCTATATTAAATTTTCTAGATTTTAACATGATTTTTGAAATTTCTTATGATACTTCTTAAATTAGAATTGGTGGTGTACATAGCCAAAATATTCATTAATAATTTTAGTGAAAAGATGAGTAATACAAGACAACGATATGCTGCTTATGATTAAACTTTTATGCAATTAAAACATTGGCAACACAATTTGTTGCATGAAGAATTCATTTTGAATATTGATCACCAAGCCTTCAAAATACATCAATACTTAGTAAATTTGAGCTATAAGCATGCTAATTTGACTGAATACCTACACAATTTCTCCTTTATCATAAAACATACACTTGGTAACTATAACAAACCTACAAATGCATTATTAAGAATAGGTTTAGTAATTTTGTCTTTAGAATCCCAAGTCTAGGCTTTAATAAAATTAAAGGTAACAATATGCTCTATCCCACGTTCAATATAATTGATTCTATCTTAAAATTTAAACCTTTAAGCATTCATACCAAATTTGCTATTATTAATAACTATTTATTAAGATAAATATAATTATGCATTCCTCAAAATTCTCTTAGAGAATTATAAATAATAGAACTACATGCAAAAGGAATTATTGGACACATAGGTAAACATAAAACTATCAACTTAGATAAAATGTGATTTTATTGGCCCTCTATAAAAGGATTTTGAAATAATAATTTCTCAATGTTTCCCTTGCAAATAAGTCAAAAACATAAAACAAAAAGTGAGAAAAAACTTAGCCCTACTAATTCCTTATCAACCTTGAGAAATTTGTCTATGGACTTCATCTTGGGACCACCAAGAACACCAAGACATCATGATAACTTTTCTGTAGTGGTGGACCATTTCTCCAAAATAACACACTTTATCCTAAGCTCTAAGACAAGTAATGCATCACACATTACCAAAATTGTTTTTTGTAAAATTGTTGGACTACTTGGCTCTTCATCTATAATTATTTCTAATTGTGGCATTCAATTTGTGTCTTACTTTTGGAAAAATACCTTTGAAACTCTTTGAAATGAAATTCAAATTTTTATTAGCTTTCCTTCCACAAACTGATAGAGAAACAAAAGTTGTCAATTGAACCCAACAAAACCTTTTGAGATGAATGGTAAGATAGAACTTAGGTACATGGGATTTGCATCTACTTACATCTAACTTTCATATAATAGCAATATTTCAAGAACTACTAAGAAAACTCCTTTTAAATTATGAGTAAGTTTAACCCAAAGTGATCTATTGATTTACTTGACATTCCTATACGTACATCCTTCGAATCTACATTTACTTTTGCACATGTTTTTTTATCAAACATAACGAACTCAAGAAAAAAATGAAAGCGAACAATGTTATCTTTTTGTTATGATAATGATTGGGAACTAGCTAACAAATTCGTAATAATACTCTACTCATAAGAAAGATATTGAACATAGTGGCCCACAAATGTTAGAATAAACTATCCTTGTCTCTTAATTGGCAGAATGTCACACCAATGCTTTCTTATATAACATACTAACTTTTTTTCTATCTATACAAAACCAATTGCAAAATTTAGTTTACCCTAATCAAGCTCTTATCATGTCAAAATCCACAAACTCGCGACCTCATCTCCTTTGAAAGAATTATTTGATCTTACAAAACCATAATACAAGAAGTTTATTTATTTTAAATGATAAAAACTAGATCACCTTAGCAAATAATTTAGAGCACATCTCTTTCTCATCAATGAAAATGAAACTGTAGATTTTGACTTAAAAAACTAGAAAATGAAAATATAAGGAAAACTATTAGGTAGAAGAAAAATATATTGGAGTCATGTGATATTTAACATTGTCAAAAACTAAAAAAAGTGTTGGTAAAGAAAAAGCATTTTAGCTTGTTTATCACACGTAATGAAAAGAGGTGTAGAATGATCATTAATGATAGAAGTGCCATGAATGTTATCTTTTTGCTTTTCTTATCTCAATAAAACCTTGAAGCTAAACCACATATAGATCTATTCCTTGTGAATTAGATGAATCACACTTCCTTATTAGTAATTTTAGATGTCTCATTCCCTTAAAAATGTGAAGTTATGAGGACAAAGTTTGGTGTGAAGTCCTTCCTATAGATATAATACATATTCTATTAAGTGGGCCTATGTTATATGATATGAATATAGTTTATCATAGTAGGGAAAATAGTGTTCTTCAAATTAGTGGTAAGACCTACCTTTAAAATCAATTAAAAAGATTTAGATCACAAAGCCATTCCTAATGATCAACTAAATCAAATATAAAAGCAAACCATTAAACATAAATTAATTATTTTTTAAGTAGAAAATTTAGGTTCCCGAAATCTTGTCTAATCATTAATAGAATTGATTTTAAAAACTTAGTAGAGAATTCACTAATCCCTTTTTCTTCTTTATCTTGCATGTGAAAGAGGTTTAAAAAACTCATTCTAATGCACCCTGTCCACCAAAAATAAATGAACTCTTATCTCAATTTAGAGATATCACCCCAAGGAGCTCCTTAATAAGTTATCTTCCCAAGTGAACATGTAAAATTGAAAAGCCATGTAGAAAAACTTTGTGATAAGGGATTTCTATAAGTGAAGCTTAACCTATGTGTAGAACCTACAATTTTCACAACTAAATAAATGTCTCTTGGTGTGTATGCATTGATATTTACATCATTGGTAAGATAATAATAAAACATAGGTTCTATTTCCAAGATTGGATGACAAGTTAAATCTCATTTTAGGCTCCAATGTTTCTCAAAGCTAGATCTTATAAGTGGCTACCATCAAATAATGATTCAAATAGGAGACGAATACAAAATAGCCTTTAAAACTCTAGATGGCCTTTATGAATAATTAGTTGGGTTGTTCGCTTTATTAAAAGCTCCAAGCACTTTCATGCATTTAATGAACATTGTCCTTAAGTCATTCATAAGAAAATTCCTAATCACTTGATTATATTTTAATTGACAGTTTTGATGAAAACTCTACCTTAAATGTTCTTAGATTAGTCCTCGAAAAACATAAGCTAGAAAACTTATATGTAAACATTAAGAAATGTTCTTTTATACAAAATGAAGTAAACATCTTAGGAGTTATAGTCTCTGCATATAGCCTCCAACCAAACCCTTAAAAACGTAGAGCCATTTTAAATTGGCCAACACTAATGATTATATTTGTATTTTGAAGTTTTCATGGACATGTTAATGATTCATATGTAATTGTAGCACCATAATAACACCATTAACTAGCCTTTTTAAAGGAAAATAAATTTATACAAAAATGATGGTGCATGATGAGCCTATGATCAAATTAAGAATCTTATGACCACTGTTTCTATATTAAATTTTCTAGATTTTAACATGATTTTTGAAATTTCTTATGATACTTCTTAAATTAGAATTGGTGGTGTACATAGCCAAAATATTCATTAATAATTTTAGTGAAAAGATGAGTAATACAAGACAACGATATGCTGCTTATGATTAAACTTTTATGCAATTAAAACATTGGCAACACAATTTGTTGCATGAAGAATTCATTTTGAATATTGATCACCAAGCCTTCAAAATACATCAATACTTAGTAAATTTGAGCTATAAGCATGCTAATTTGACTGAATACCTACACAATTTCTCCTTTATCATAAAACATACACTTGGTAACTATAACAAACCTACAAATGCATTATTAAGAATAGGTTTAGTAATTTTGTCTTTAGAATCCCAAGTCTAGGCTTTAATAAAATTAAAGGTAACAATATGCTCTATCCCACGTTCAATATAATTGATTCTATCTTAAAATTTAAACCTTTAAGCATTCATACCAAATTTGCTATTATTAATAACTATTTATTAAGATAAATATAATTATGCATTCCTCAAAATTCTCTTAGAGAATTATAAATAATAGAACTACATGCAAAAGGAATTATTGGACACATAGGTAAACATAAAACTATCAACTTAGATAAAATGTGATTTTATTGGCCCTCTATAAAAGGATTTTGAAATAATAATTTCTCAATGTTTCCCTTGCAAATAAGTCAAAAACATAAAACAAAAAGTGAGAAAAAACTTAGCCCTACTAATTCCTTATCAACCTTGAGAAATTTGTCTATGGACTTCATCTTGGGACCACCAAGAACACCAAGACATCATGATAACTTTTCTGTAGTGGTGGACCATTTCTCCAAAATAACACACTTTATCCTAAGCTCTAAGACAAGTAATGCATCACACATTACCAAAATTGTTTTTTGTAAAATTGTTGGACTACTTGGCTCTTCATCTATAATTATTTCTAATTGTGGCATTCAATTTGTGTCTTACTTTTGGAAAAATACCTTTGAAACTCTTTGAAATGAAATTCAAATTTTTATTAGCTTTCCTTCCACAAACTGATAGAGAAACAAAAGTTGTCAATTGAACCCAACAAAACCTTTTGAGATGAATGGTAAGATAGAACTTAGGTACATGGGATTTGCATCTACTTACATCTAACTTTCATATAATAGCAATATTTCAAGAACTACTAAGAAAACTCCTTTTAAATTATGAGTAAGTTTAACCCAAAGTGATCTATTGATTTACTTGACATTCCTATACGTACATCCTTCGAATCTACATTTACTTTTGCACATGTTTTTTTATCAAACATAACGAACTCAAGAAAAAAATGAAAGCGAACAATGTTATCTTTTTGTTATGATAATGATTGGGAACTAGCTAACAAATTCGTAATAATACTCTACTCATAAGAAAGATATTGAACATAGTGGCCCACAAATGTTAGAATAAACTATCCTTGTCTCTTAATTGGCAGAATGTCACACCAATGCTTTCTTATATAACATACTAACTTTTTTTCTATCTATACAAAACCAATTGCAAAATTTAGTTTACCCTAATCAAGCTCTTATCATGTCAAAATCCACAAACTCGCGACCTCATCTCCTTTGAAAGAATTATTTGATCTTACAAAACCATAATACAAGAAGTTTATTTATTTTAAATGATAAAAACTAGATCACCTTAGCAAATAATTTAGAGCACATCTCTTTCTCATCAATGAAAATGAAACTGTAGATTTTGACTTAAAAAACTAGAAAATGAAAATATAAGGAAAATTATTAGGTAGAAGAAAAATATATTGGAGTCATGTGATATTTAACATTGTCAAAAACTAAAAAAAGTGTTGGTAAAGAAAAAGCATTTTAGCTTGTTTATCACACGTAATGAAAAGAGGTGTAGAATGATCATTAATGATAGAAGTGCCATGAATGTTATCTTTTTGCTTTTCTTATCTCAATAAAACCTTGAAGCTAAACCACATATAGATCTATTCCTTGTGAATTAGATGAATCACACTTCCTTATTAGTAATTTTAGATGTCTCATTCCCTTAAAAATGTGAAGTTATGAGGACAAAGTTTGGTGTGAAGTCCTTCCTATAGATATAATACATATTCTATTAAGTGGGCCTATGTTATATGATATGAATATAGTTTATCATAGTAGGGAAAATAGTGTTCTTCAAATTAGTGGTAAGACCTACCTTTAAAATCAATTAAAAAGATTTAGATCACAAAGCCATTCCTAATGATCAACTAAATCAAATATAAAAGCAAACCATTAAACATAAATTAATTATTTTTTAAGTAGAAAATTTAGGTTCCCGAAATCTTGTCTAATCATTAATAGAATTGATTTTAAAAACTTAGTAGAGAATTCACTAATCCCTTTTTCTTCTTTATCTTGCATGTGAAAGAGGTTTAAAAAACTCATTCTAATGCACCCTGTCCACCAAAAATAAATGAACTCTTATCTCAATTTAGAGATATCACCCCAAGGAGCTCCTTAATAAGTTATCTTCCCAAGTGAACATGTAAAATTGAAAAGCCATGTAGAAAAACTTTGTGATAAGGGATTTCTATAAGTGAAGCTTAACCTATGTGTAGAACCTACAATTTTCACAACTAAATAAATGTCTCTTGGTGTGTATGCATTGATATTTACATCATTGGTAAGATAATAATAAAACATAGGTTCTATTTCCAAGATTGGATGACAAGTTAAATCTCATTTTAGGCTCCAATGTTTCTCAAAGCTAGATCTTATAAGTGGCTACCATCAAATAATGATTCAAATAGGAGACGAATACAAAATAGCCTTTAAAACTCTAGATGGCCTTTATGAATAATTAGTTGGGTTGTTCGCTTTATTAAAAGCTCCAAGCACTTTCATGCATTTAATGAACATTGTCCTTAAGTCATTCATAAGAAAATTCCTAATCACTTGATTATATTTTAATTGACAGTTTTGATGAAAACTCTACCTTAAATGTTCTTAGATTAGTCCTCGAAAAACATAAGCTAGAAAACTTATATGTAAACATTAAGAAATGTTCTTTTATACAAAATGAAGTAAACATCTTAGGAGTTATAGTCTCTGCATATAGCCTCCAACCAAACCCTTAAAAACGTAGAGCCATTTTAAATTGGCCAACACTAATGATTATATTTGTATTTTGAAGTTTTCATGGACATGTTAATGATTCATATGTAATTGTAGCACCATAATAACACCATTAACTAGCCTTTTTAAAGGAAAATAAATTTATACAAAAATGATGGTGCATGATGAGCCTATGATCAAATTAAGAATCTTATGACCACTGTTTCTATATTAAATTTTCTAGATTTTAACATGATTTTTGAAATTTCTTATGATACTTCTTAAATTAGAATTGGTGGTGTACATAGCCAAAATATTCATTAATAATTTTAGTGAAAAGATGAGTAATACAAGACAACGATATGCTGCTTATGATTAAACTTTTATGCAATTAAAACATTGGCAACACAATTTGTTGCATGAAGAATTCATTTTGAATATTGATCACCAAGCCTTCAAAATACATCAATACTTAGTAAATTTGAGCTATAAGCATGCTAATTTGACTGAATACCTACACAATTTCTCCTTTATCATAAAACATACACTTGGTAACTATAACAAACCTACAAATGCATTATTAAGAATAGGTTTAGTAATTTTGTCTTTAGAATCCCAAGTCTAGGCTTTAATAAAATTAAAGGTAACAATATGCTCTATCCCACGTTCAATATAATTGATTCTATCTTAAAATTTAAACCTTTAAGCATTCATACCAAATTTGCTATTATTAATAACTATTTATTAAGATAAATATAATTATGCATTCCTCAAAATTCTCTTAGAGAATTATAAATAATAGAACTACATGCAAAAGGAATTATTGGACACATAGGTAAACATAAAACTATCAACTTAGATAAAATGTGATTTTATTGGCCCTCTATAAAAGGATTTTGAAATAATATTTTCTCAATGTTTCCCTTGCAAATAAGTCAAAAACATAAAACAAAAAGTGAGAAAAAACTTAGCCCTACTAATTCCTTATCAACCTTGAGAAATTTGTCTATGGACTTCATCTTGGGACCACCAAGAACACCAAGACATCATGATAACTTTTCTGTAGTGGTGGACCATTTCTCCAAAATAACACACTTTATCCTAAGCTCTAAGACAAGTAATGCATCACACATTACCAAAATTGTTTTTTGTAAAATTGTTGGACTACTTGGCTCTTCATCTATAATTATTTCTAATTGTGGCATTCAATTTGTGTCTTACTTTTGGAAAAATACCTTTGAAACTCTTTGAAATGAAATTCAAATTTTTATTAGCTTTCCTTCCACAAACTGATAGAGAAACAAAAGTTGTCAATTGAACCCAACAAAACCTTTTGAGATGAATGGTAAGATAGAACTTAGGTACATGGGATTTGCATCTACTTACATCTAACTTTCATATAATAGCAATATTTCAAGAACTACTAAGAAAACTCCTTTTAAATTATGAGTAAGTTTAACCCAAAGTGATCTATTGATTTACTTGACATTCCTATACGTACATCCTTCGAATCTACATTTACTTTTGCACATGTTTTTTTATCAAACATAACGAACTCAAGAAAAAAATGAAAGCGAACAATGTTATCTTTTTGTTATGATAATGATTGGGAACTAGCTAACAAATTCGTAATAATACTCTACTCATAAGAAAGATATTGAACATAGTGGCCCACAAATGTTAGAATAAACTATCCTTGTCTCTTAATTGGCAGAATGTCACACCAATGCTTTCTTATATAACATACTAACTTTTTTTCTATCTATACAAAACCAATTGCAAAATTTAGTTTACCCTAATCAAGCTCTTATCATGTCAAAATCCACAAACTCGCGACCTCATCTCCTTTGAAAGAATTATTTGATCTTACAAAACCATAATACAAGAAGTTTATTTATTTTAAATGATAAAAACTAGATCACCTTAGCAAATAATTTAGAGCACATCTCTTTCTCATCAATGAAAATGAAACTGTAGATTTTGACTTAAAAAACTAGAAAATGAAAATATAAGGAAAATTATTAGGTAGAAGAAAAATATATTGGAGTCATGTGATATTTAACATTGTCAAAAACTAAAAAAAGTGTTGGTAAAGAAAAAGCATTTTAGCTTGTTTATCACACGTAATGAAAAGAGGTGTAGAATGATCATTAATGATAGAAGTGCCATGAATGTTATCTTTTTGCTTTTCTTATCTCAATAAAACCTTGAAGCTAAACCACATATAGATCTATTCCTTGTGAATTAGATGAATCACACTTCCTTATTAGTAATTTTAGATGTCTCATTCCCTTAAAAATGTGAAGTTATGAGGACAAAGTTTGGTGTGAAGTCCTTCCTATAGATATAATACATATTCTATTAAGTGGGCCTATGTTATATGATATGAATATAGTTTATCATAGTAGGGAAAATAGTGTTCTTCAAATTAGTGGTAAGACCTACCTTTAAAATCAATTAAAAAGATTTAGATCACAAAGCCATTCCTAATGATCAACTAAATCAAATATAAAAGCAAACCATTAAACATAAATTAATTATTTTTTAAGTAGAAAATTTAGGTTCCCGAAATCTTGTCTAATCATTAATAGAATTGATTTTAAAAACTTAGTAGAGAATTCACTAATCCCTTTTTCTTCTTTATCTTGCATGTGAAAGAGGTTTAAAAAACTCATTCTAATGCACCCTGTCCACCAAAAATAAATGAACTCTTATCTCAATTTAGAGATATCACCCCAAGGAGCTCCTTAATAAGTTATCTTCCCAAGTGAACATGTAAAATTGAAAAGCCATGTAGAAAAACTTTGTGATAAGGGATTTCTATAAGTGAAGCTTAACCTATGTGTAGAACCTACAATTTTCACAACTAAATAAATGTCTCTTGGTGTGTATGCATTGATATTTACATCATTGGTAAGATAATAATAAAACATAGGTTCTATTTCCAAGATTGGATGACAAGTTAAATCTCATTTTAGGCTCCAATGTTTCTCAAAGCTAGATCTTATAAGTGGCTACCATCAAATAATGATTCAAATAGGAGACGAATACAAAATAGCCTTTAAAACTCTAGATGGCCTTTATGAATAATTAGTTGGGTTGTTCGCTTTATTAAAAGCTCCAAGCACTTTCATGCATTTAATGAACATTGTCCTTAAGTCATTCATAAGAAAATTCCTAATCACTTGATTATATTTTAATTGACAGTTTTGATGAAAACTCTACCTTAAATGTTCTTAGAGTAGTCCTCGAAAAACATAAGCTAGAAAACTTATATGTAAACATTAAGAAATGTTCTTTTATACAAAATGAAGTAAACATCTTAGGAGTTATAGTCTCTGCATATAGCCTCCAACCAAACCCTTAAAAACGTAGAGCCATTTTAAATTGGCCAACACTAATGTTTATATTTGTATTTTAAAGTTTTCATGGACATGTTAATGATTCATATGTAATTGTAGCACCATAATAACACCATTAACTAGCCTTTTTAAAGGAAAATAAATTTATACAAAAATGATGGTGCATGATGAGCCTATGATCAAATTAAGAATCTTATGACCACTGTTTCTATATTAAATTTTCTAGATTTTAACATGATTTTTGAAATTTCTTATGATACTTCTTAAATAAGAATTGGTGGTGTACATAGCCAAAATATTCATTAATAATTTTAGTGAAAAGATGAGTAATACAAGACAACGATATGCTGCTTATGATTAAACTTTTATGCAATTAAAACATTGGCAACACAATTTGTTGCATGAAGAATTCATTTTGAATATTGATCACCAAGCCTTCAAAATACATCAATACTTAGTAAATTTGAGCTATAAGCATGCTAATTTGACTGAATACCTACACAATTTCTCCTTTATCATAAAACATAAACTTGGTAACTATAACAAACCTACAAATGCATTATTAAGAATAGGTTTAGTAATTTTGTCTTTAGAATCCCAAGTCTAGGCTTTAATAAAATTAAAGGTAACAATATGCTCTATCCCACGTTCAATATAATTGATTCTATCTTAAAATTTAAACCTTTAAGCATTCATACCAAATTTGCTATTATTAATAACTATTTATTAAGATAAATATAATTATGCATTCCTCAAAATTCTCTTAGAGAATTATAAATAATAGAATTACATGCAAAAGGAATTATTGGACACATAGGTAAACATAAAACTATCAACTTAGATAAAATGTGATTTTATTGGCCCTCTATAAAAGGATTTTGAAATAATATTTTCTCAATGTTTCCCTTGCAAATAAGTCAAAAACATAAAACAAAAAGTGAGAAAAAACTTAGCCCTACTAATTCCTTATCAACCTTGAGAAATTTGTCTATGGACTTCATCTTGGGACCACCAAGAACACCAAGACATCATGATAACTTTTCTGTAGTGGTGGACCATTTCTCCAAAATAACACACTTTATCCTAAGCTCTAAGACAAGTAATGCATCACACATTACCAAAATTGTTTTTTGTAAAATTGTTGGACTACTTGGCTCTTCATCTATAATTATTTCTAATTGTGGCATTCAATTTGTGTCTTACTTTTGGAAAAATACCTTTGAAACTCTTTGAAATGAAATTCAAATTTTTATTAGCTTTCCTTCCACAAACTGATAGAGAAACAAAAGTTGTCAATTGAACCCAACAAAACCTTTTGAGATGAATGGTAAGATAGAACTTAGGTACATGGGATTTGCATCTACTTACATCTAACTTTCATATAATAGCAATATTTCAAGAACTACTAAGAAAACTCCTTTTAAATTATGAGTAAGTTTAACCCAAAGTGATCTATTGATTTACTTGACATTCCTATACGTACATCCTTCGAATCTACATTTACTTTTGCACATGTTTTTTTATCAAACATAACGAACTCAAGAAAAAAATGAAAGCGAACAATGTTATCTTTTTGTTATGATAATGATTGGGAACTAGCTAACAAATTCGTAATAATACTCTACTCATAAGAAAGATATTGAACATAGTGGCCCACAAATGTTAGAATAAACTATCCTTGTCTCTTAATTGGCAGAATGTCACACCAATGCTTTCTTATATAACATACTAACTTTTTTTCTATCTATACAAAACCAATTGCAAAATTTAGTTTACCCTAATCAAGCTCTTATCATGTCAAAATCCACAAACTCGCGACCTCATCTCCTTTGAAAGAATTATTTGATCTTACAAAACCATAATACAAGAAGTTTATTTATTTTAAATGATAAAAACTAGATCACCTTAGCAAATAATTTAGAGCACATCTCTTTCTCATCAATGAAAATGAAACTGTAGATTTTGACTTAAAAAACTAGAAAATGAAAATATAAGGAAAATTATTAGGTAGAAGAAAAATATATTGGAGTCATGTGATATTTAACATTGTCAAAAACTAAAAAAAGTGTTGGTAAAGAAAAAGCATTTTAGCTTGTTTATCACACGTAATGAAAAGAGGTGTAGAATGATCATTAATGATAGAAGTGCCATGAATGTTATCTTTTTGCTTTTCTTATCTCAATAAAACCTTGAAGCTAAACCACATATAGATCTATTCCTTGTGAATTAGATGAATCACACTTCCTTATTAGTAATTTTAGATGTCTCATTCCCTTAAAAATGTGAAGTTATGAGGACAAAGTTTGGTGTGAAGTCCTTCCTATAGATATAATACATATTCTATTAAGTGGGCCTATGTTATATGATATGAATATAGTTTATCATAGTAGGGAAAATAGTGTTCTTCAAATTAGTGGTAAGACCTACCTTTAAAATCAATTAAAAAGATTTAGATCACAAAGCCATTCCTAATGATCAACTAAATCAAATATAAAAGCAAACCATTAAACATAAATTAATTATTTTTTAAGTAGAAAATTTAGGTTCCCGAAATCTTGTCTAATCATTAATAGAATTGATTTTAAAAACTTAGTAGAGAATTCACTAATCCCTTTTTCTTCTTTATCTTGCATGTGAAAGAGGTTTAAAAAACTCATTCTAATGCACCCTGTCCACCAAAAATAAATGAACTCTTATCTCAATTTAGAGATATCACCCCAAGGAGCTCCTTAATAAGTTATCTTCCCAAGTGAACATGAAAAATTGAAAAGCCATGTAGAAAAACTTTGTGATAAGGGATTTCTATAAGTGAAGCTTAACCTATGTGTAGAACCTACAATTTTCACAACTAAATAAATGTCTCTTGGTGTGTATGCATTGATATTTACATCATTGGTAAGATAATAATAAAACATAGGTTCTATTTCCAAGATTGGATGACAAGTTAAATCTCATTTTAGGCTCCAATGTTTCTCAAAGCTAGATCTTATAAGTGGCTACCATCAAATAATGATTCAAATAGGAGACGAATACAAAATAGCCTTTAAAACTCTAGATGGCCTTTATGAATAATTAGTTGGGTTGTTCGCTTTATTAAAAGCTCCAAGCACTTTCATGCATTTAATGAACATTGTCCTTAAGTCATTCATAAGAAAATTCCTAATCACTTGATTATATTTTAATTGACAGTTTTGATGAAAACTCTACCTTAAATGTTCTTAGATTAGTCCTCGAAAAACATAAGCTAGAAAACTTATATGTAAACATTAAGAAATGTTCTTTTATACAAAATGAAGTAAACATCTTAGGAGTTATAGTCTCTGCATATAGCCTCCAACCAAACCCTTAAAAACGTAGAGCCATTTTAAATTGGCCAACACTAATGATTATATTTGTATTTTGAAGTTTTCATGGACATGTTAATGATTCATATGTAATTGTAGCACCATAATAACACCATTAACTAGCCTTTTTAAAGGAAAATAAATTTATACAAAAATGATGGTGCATGATGAGCCTATGATCAAATTAAGAATCTTATGACCACTGTTTCTATATTAAATTTTCTAGATTTTAACATGATTTTTGAAATTTCTTATGATACTTCTTAAATTAGAATTGGTGGTGTACATAGCCAAAATATTCATTAATAATTTTAGTGAAAAGATGAGTAATACAAGACAACGATATGCTGCTTATGATTAAACTTTTATGCAATTAAAACATTGGCAACACAATTTGTTGCATGAAGAATTCATTTTGAATATTGATCACCAAGCCTTCAAAATACATCAATACTTAGTAAATTTGAGCTATAAGCATGCTAATTTGACTGAATACCTACACAATTTCTCCTTTATCATAAAACATACACTTGGTAACTATAACAAACCTACAAATGCATTATTAAGAATAGGTTTAGTAATTTTGTCTTTAGAATCCCAAGTCTAGGCTTTAATAAAATTAAAGGTAACAATATGCTCTATCCCACGTTCAATATAATTGATTCTATCTTAAAATTTAAACCTTTAAGCATTCATACCAAATTTGCTATTATTAATAACTATTTATTAAGATAAATATAATTATGCATTCCTCAAAATTCTCTTAGAGAATTATAAATAATAGAACTACATGCAAAAGGAATTATTGGACACATAGGTAAACATAAAACTATCAACTTAGATAAAATGTGATTTTATTGGCCCTCTATAAAAGGATTTTGAAATAATAATTTCTCAATGTTTCCCTTGCAAATAAGTCAAAAACATAAAACAAAAAGTGAGAAAAAACTTAGCCCTACTAATTCCTTATCAACCTTGAGAAATTTGTCTATGGACTTCATCTTGGGACCACCAAGAACACCAAGACATCATGATAACTTTTCTGTAGTGGTGGACCATTTCTCCAAAATAACACACTTTATCCTAAGCTCTAAGACAAGTAATGCATCACACATTACCAAAATTGTTTTTTGTAAAATTGTTGGACTACTTGGCTCTTCATCTATAATTATTTCTAATTGTGGCATTCAATTTGTGTCTTACTTTTGGAAAAATACCTTTGAAACTCTTTGAAATGAAATTCAAATTTTTATTAGCTTTCCTTCCACAAACTGATAGAGAAACAAAAGTTGTCAATTGAACCCAACAAAACCTTTTGAGATGAATGGTAAGATAGAACTTAGGTACATGGGATTTGCATCTACTTACATCTAACTTTCATATAATAGCAATATTTCAAGAACTACTAAGAAAACTCCTTTTAAATTATGAGTAAGTTTAACCCAAAGTGATCTATTGATTTACTTGACATTCCTATACGTACATCCTTCGAATCTACATTTACTTTTGCACATGTTTTTTTATCAAACATAACGAACTCAAGAAAAAAATGAAAGCGAACAATGTTATCTTTTTGTTATGATAATGATTGGGAACTAGCTAACAAATTCGTAATAATACTCTACTCATAAGAAAGATATTGAACATAGTGGCCCACAAATGTTAGAATAAACTATCCTTGTCTCTTAATTGGCAGAATGTCACACCAATGCTTTCTTATATAACATACTAACTTTTTTTCTATCTATACAAAACCAATTGCAAAATTTAGTTTACCCTAATCAAGCTCTTATCATGTCAAAATCCACAAACTCGCGACCTCATCTCCTTTGAAAGAATTATTTGATCTTACAAAACCATAATACAAGAAGTTTATTTATTTTAAATGATAAAAACTAGATCACCTTAGCAAATAATTTAGAGCACATCTCTTTCTCATCAATGAAAATGAAACTGTAGATTTTGACTTAAAAAACTAGAAAATGAAAATATAAGGAAAATTATTAGGTAGAAGAAAAATATATTGGAGTCATGTGATATTTAACATTGTCAAAAACTAAAAAAAGTGTTGGTAAAGAAAAAGCATTTTAGCTTGTTTATCACACGTAATGAAAAGAGGTGTAGAATGATCATTAATGATAGAAGTGCCATGAATGTTATCTTTTTGCTTTTCTTATCTCAATAAAACCTTGAAGCTAAACCACATATAGATCTATTCCTTGTGAATTAGATGAATCACACTTCCTTATTAGTAATTTTAGATGTCTCATTCCCTTAAAAATGTGAAGTTATGAGGACAAAGTTTGGTGTGAAGTCCTTCCTATAGATATAATACATATTCTATTAAGTGGGCCTATGTTATATGATATGAATATAGTTTATCATAGTAGGGAAAATAGTGTTCTTCAAATTAGTGGTAAGACCTACCTTTAAAATCAATTAAAAAGATTTAGATCACAAAGCCATTCCTAATGATCAACTAAATCAAATATAAAAGCAAACCATTAAACATAAATTAATTATTTTTTAAGTAGAAAATTTAGGTTCCCGAAATCTTGTCTAATCATTAATAGAATTGATTTTAAAAACTTAGTAGAGAATTCACTAATCCCTTTTTCTTCTTTATCTTGCATGTGAAAGAGGTTTAAAAAACTCATTCTAATGCACCCTGTCCACCAAAAATAAATGAACTCTTATCTCAATTTAGAGATATCACCCCAAGGAGCTCCTTAATAAGTTATCTTCCCAAGTGAACATGTAAAATTGAAAAGCCATGTAGAAAAACTTTGTGATAAGGGATTTCTATAAGTGAAGCTTAACCTATGTGTAGAACCTACAATTTTCACAACTAAATAAATGTCTCTTGGTGTGTATGCATTGATATTTACATCATTGGTAAGATAATAATAAAACATAGGTTCTATTTCCAAGATTGGATGACAAGTTAAATCTCATTTTAGGCTCCAATGTTTCTCAAAGCTAGATCTTATAAGTGGCTACCATCAAATAATGATTCAAATAGGAGACGAATACAAAATAGCCTTTAAAACTCTAGATGGCCTTTATGAATAATTAGTTGGGTTGTTCGCTTTATTAAAAGCTCCAAGCACTTTCATGCATTTAATGAACATTGTCCTTAAGTCATTCATAAGAAAATTCCTAATCACTTGATTATATTTTAATTGACAGTTTTGATGAAAACTCTACCTTAAATGTTCTTAGATTAGTCCTCGAAAAACATAAGCTAGAAAACTTATATGTAAACATTAAGAAATGTTCTTTTATACAAAATGAAGTAAACATCTTAGGAGTTATAGTCTCTGCATATAGCCTCCAACCAAACCCTTAAAAACGTAGAGCCATTTTAAATTGGCCAACACTAATGATTATATTTGTATTTTGAAGTTTTCATGGACATGTTAATGATTCATATGTAATTGTAGCACCATAATAACACCATTAACTAGCCTTTTTAAAGGAAAATAAATTTATACAAAAATGATGGTGCATGATGAGCCTATGATCAAATTAAGAATCTTATGACCACTGTTTCTATATTAAATTTTCTAGATTTTAACATGATTTTTGAAATTTCTTATGATACTTCTTAAATTAGAATTGGTGGTGTACATAGCCAAAATATTCATTAATAATTTTAGTGAAAAGATGAGTAATACAAGACAACGATATGCTGCTTATGATTAAACTTTTATGCAATTAAAACATTGGCAACACAATTTGTTGCATGAAGAATTCATTTTGAATATTGATCACCAAGCCTTCAAAATACATCAATACTTAGTAAATTTGAGCTATAAGCATGCTAATTTGACTGAATACCTACACAATTTCTCCTTTATCATAAAACATACACTTGGTAACTATAACAAACCTACAAATGCATTATTAAGAATAGGTTTAGTAATTTTGTCTTTAGAATCCCAAGTCTAGGCTTTAATAAAATTAAAGGTAACAATATGCTCTATCCCACGTTCAATATAATTGATTCTATCTTAAAATTTAAACCTTTAAGCATTCATACCAAATTTGCTATTATTAATAACTATTTATTAAGATAAATATAATTATGCATTCCTCAAAATTCTCTTAGAGAATTATAAATAATAGAACTACATGCAAAAGGAATTATTGGACACATAGGTAAACATAAAACTATCAACTTAGATAAAATGTGATTTTATTGGCCCTCTATAAAAGGATTTTGAAATAATATTTTCTCAATGTTTCCCTTGCAAATAAGTCAAAAACATAAAACAAAAAGTGAGAAAAAACTTAGCCCTACTAATTCCTTATCAACCTTGAGAAATTTGTCTATGGACTTCATCTTGGGACCACCAAGAACACCAAGACATCATGATAACTTTTCTGTAGTGGTGGACCATTTCTCCAAAATAACACACTTTATCCTAAGCTCTAAGACAAGTAATGCATCACACATTACCAAAATTGTTTTTTGTAAAATTGTTGGACTACTTGGCTCTTCATCTATAATTATTTCTAATTGTGGCATTCAATTTGTGTCTTACTTTTGGAAAAATACCTTTGAAACTCTTTGAAATGAAATTCAAATTTTTATTAGCTTTCCTTCCACAAACTGATAGAGAAACAAAAGTTGTCAATTGAACCCAACAAAACCTTTTGAGATGAATGGTAAGATAGAACTTAGGTACATGGGATTTGCATCTACTTACATCTAACTTTCATATAATAGCAATATTTCAAGAACTACTAAGAAAACTCCTTTTAAATTATGAGTAAGTTTAACCCAAAGTGATCTATTGATTTACTTGACATTCCTATACGTACATCCTTCGAATCTACATTTACTTTTGCACATGTTTTTTTATCAAACATAACGAACTCAAGAAAAAAATGAAAGCGAACAATGTTATCTTTTTGTTATGATAATGATTGGGAACTAGCTAACAAATTCGTAATAATACTCTACTCATAAGAAAGATATTGAACATAGTGGCCCACAAATGTTAGAATAAACTATCCTTGTCTCTTAATTGGCAGAATGTCACACCAATGCTTTCTTATATAACATACTAACTTTTTTTCTATCTATACAAAACCAATTGCAAAATTTAGTTTACCCTAATCAAGCTCTTATCATGTCAAAATCCACAAACTCGCGACCTCATCTCCTTTGAAAGAATTATTTGATCTTACAAAACCATAATACAAGAAGTTTATTTATTTTAAATGATAAAAACTAGATCACCTTAGCAAATAATTTAGAGCACATCTCTTTCTCATCAATGAAAATGAAACTGTAGATTTTGACTTAAAAAACTAGAAAATGAAAATATAAGGAAAATTATTAGGTAGAAGAAAAATATATTGGAGTCATGTGATATTTAACATTGTCAAAAACTAAAAAAAGTGTTGGTAAAGAAAAAGCATTTTAGCTTGTTTATCACACGTAATGAAAAGAGGTGTAGAATGATCATTAATGATAGAAGTGCCATGAATGTTATCTTTTTGCTTTTCTTATCTCAATAAAACCTTGAAGCTAAACCACATATAGATCTATTCCTTGTGAATTAGATGAATCACACTTCCTTATTAGTAATTTTAGATGTCTCATTCCCTTAAAAATGTGAAGTTATGAGGACAAAGTTTGGTGTGAAGTCCTTCCTATAGATATAATACATATTCTATTAAGTGGGCCTATGTTATATGATATGAATATAGTTTATCATAGTAGGGAAAATAGTGTTCTTCAAATTAGTGGTAAGACCTACCTTTAAAATCAATTAAAAAGATTTAGATCACAAAGCCATTCCTAATGATCAACTAAATCAAATATAAAAGCAAACCATTAAACATAAATTAATTATTTTTTAAGTAGAAAATTTAGGTTCCCGAAATCTTGTCTAATCATTAATAGAATTGATTTTAAAAACTTAGTAGAGAATTCACTAATCCCTTTTTCTTCTTTATCTTGCATGTGAAAGAGGTTTAAAAAACTCATTCTAATGCACCCTGTCCACCAAAAATAAATGAACTCTTATCTCAATTTAGAGATATCACCCCAAGGAGCTCCTTAATAAGTTATCTTCCCAAGTGAACATGTAAAATTGAAAAGCCATGTAGAAAAACTTTGTGATAAGGGATTTCTATAAGTGAAGCTTAACCTATGTGTAGAACCTACAATTTTCACAACTAAATAAATGTCTCTTGGTGTGTATGCATTGATATTTACATCATTGGTAAGATAATAATAAAACATAGGTTCTATTTCCAAGATTGGATGACAAGTTAAATCTCATTTTAGGCTCCAATGTTTCTCAAAGCTAGATCTTATAAGTGGCTACCATCAAATAATGATTCAAATAGGAGACGAATACAAAATAGCCTTTAAAACTCTAGATGGCCTTTATGAATAATTAGTTGGGTTGTTCGCTTTATTAAAAGCTCCAAGCACTTTCATGCATTTAATGAACATTGTCCTTAAGTCATTCATAAGAAAATTCCTAATCACTTGATTATATTTTAATTGACAGTTTTGATGAAAACTCTACCTTAAATGTTCTTAGATTAGTCCTCGAAAAACATAAGCTAGAAAACTTATATGTAAACATTAAGAAATGTTCTTTTATACAAAATGAAGTAAACATCTTAGGAGTTATAGTCTCTGCATATAGCCTCCAACCAAACCCTTAAAAACGTAGAGCCATTTTAAATTGGCCAACACTAATGATTATATTTGTATTTTGAAGTTTTCATGGACATGTTAATGATTCATATGTAATTGTAGCACCATAATAACACCATTAACTAGCCTTTTTAAAGGAAAATAAATTTATACAAAAATGATGGTGCATGATGAGCCTATGATCAAATTAAGAATCTTATGACCACTGTTTCTATATTAAATTTTCTAGATTTTAACATGATTTTTGAAATTTCTTATGATACTTCTTAAATTAGAATTGGTGGTGTACATAGCCAAAATATTCATTAATAATTTTAGTGAAAAGATGAGTAATACAAGACAACGATATGCTGCTTATGATTAAACTTTTATGCAATTAAAACATTGGCAACACAATTTGTTGCATGAAGAATTCATTTTGAATATTGATCACCAAGCCTTCAAAATACATCAATACTTAGTAAATTTGAGCTATAAGCATGCTAATTTGACTGAATACCTACACAATTTCTCCTTTATCATAAAACATACACTTGGTAACTATAACAAACCTACAAATGCATTATTAAGAATAGGTTTAGTAATTTTGTCTTTAGAATCCCAAGTCTAGGCTTTAATAAAATTAAAGGTAACAATATGCTCTATCCCACGTTCAATATAATTGATTCTATCTTAAAATTTAAACCTTTAAGCATTCATACCAAATTTGCTATTATTAATAACTATTTATTAAGATAAATATAATTATGCATTCCTCAAAATTCTCTTAGAGAATTATAAATAATAGAACTACATGCAAAAGGAATTATTGGACACATAGGTAAACATAAAACTATCAACTTAGATAAAATGTGATTTTATTGGCCCTCTATAAAAGGATTTTGAAATAATAATTTCTCAATGTTTCCCTTGCAAATAAGTCAAAAACATAAAACAAAAAGTGAGAAAAAACTTAGCCCTACTAATTCCTTATCAACCTTGAGAAATTTGTCTATGGACTTCATCTTGGGACCACCAAGAACACCAAGACATCATGATAACTTTTCTGTAGTGGTGGACCATTTCTCCAAAATAACACACTTTATCCTAAGCTCTAAGACAAGTAATGCATCACACATTACCAAAATTGTTTTTTGTAAAATTGTTGGACTACTTGGCTCTTCATCTATAATTATTTCTAATTGTGGCATTCAATTTGTGTCTTACTTTTGGAAAAATACCTTTGAAACTCTTTGAAATGAAATTCAAATTTTTATTAGCTTTCCTTCCACAAACTGATAGAGAAACAAAAGTTGTCAATTGAACCCAACAAAACCTTTTGAGATGAATGGTAAGATAGAACTTAGGTACATGGGATTTGCATCTACTTACATCTAACTTTCATATAATAGCAATATTTCAAGAACTACTAAGAAAACTCCTTTTAAATTATGAGTAAGTTTAACCCAAAGTGATCTATTGATTTACTTGACATTCCTATACGTACATCCTTCGAATCTACATTTACTTTTGCACATGTTTTTTTATCAAACATAACGAACTCAAGAAAAAAATGAAAGCGAACAATGTTATCTTTTTGTTATGATAATGATTGGGAACTAGCTAACAAATTCGTAATAATACTCTACTCATAAGAAAGATATTGAACATAGTGGCCCACAAATGTTAGAATAAACTATCCTTGTCTCTTAATTGGCAGAATGTCACACCAATGCTTTCTTATATAACATACTAACTTTTTTTCTATCTATACAAAACCAATTGCAAAATTTAGTTTACCCTAATCAAGCTCTTATCATGTCAAAATCCACAAACTCGCGACCTCATCTCCTTTGAAAGAATTATTTGATCTTACAAAACCATAATACAAGAAGTTTATTTATTTTAAATGATAAAAACTAGATCACCTTAGCAAATAATTTAGAGCACATCTCTTTCTCATCAATGAAAATGAAACTGTAGATTTTGACTTAAAAAACTAGAAAATGAAAATATAAGGAAAACTATTAGGTAGAAGAAAAATATATTGGAGTCATGTGATATTTAACATTGTCAAAAACTAAAAAAAGTGTTGGTAAAGAAAAAGCATTTTAGCTTGTTTATCACACGTAATGAAAAGAGGTGTAGAATGATCATTAATGATAGAAGTGCCATGAATGTTATCTTTTTGCTTTTCTTATCTCAATAAAACCTTGAAGCTAAACCACATATAGATCTATTCCTTGTGAATTAGATGAATCACACTTCCTTATTAGTAATTTTAGATGTCTCATTCCCTTAAAAATGTGAAGTTATGAGGACAAAGTTTGGTGTGAAGTCCTTCCTATAGATATAATACATATTCTATTAAGTGGGCCTATGTTATATGATATGAATATAGTTTATCATAGTAGGGAAAATAGTGTTCTTCAAATTAGTGGTAAGACCTACCTTTAAAATCAATTAAAAAGATTTAGATCACAAAGCCATTCCTAATGATCAACTAAATCAAATATAAAAGCAAACCATTAAACATAAATTAATTATTTTTTAAGTAGAAAATTTAGGTTCCCGAAATCTTGTCTAATCATTAATAGAATTGATTTTAAAAACTTAGTAGAGAATTCACTAATCCCTTTTTCTTCTTTATCTTGCATGTGAAAGAGGTTTAAAAAACTCATTCTAATGCACCCTGTCCACCAAAAATAAATGAACTCTTATCTCAATTTAGAGATATCACCCCAAGGAGCTCCTTAATAAGTTATCTTCCCAAGTGAACATGTAAAATTGAAAAGCCATGTAGAAAAACTTTGTGATAAGGGATTTCTATAAGTGAAGCTTAACCTATGTGTAGAACCTACAATTTTCACAACTAAATAAATGTCTCTTGGTGTGTATGCATTGATATTTACATCATTGGTAAGATAATAATAAAACATAGGTTCTATTTCCAAGATTGGATGACAAGTTAAATCTCATTTTAGGCTCCAATGTTTCTCAAAGCTAGATCTTATAAGTGGCTACCATCAAATAATGATTCAAATAGGAGACGAATACAAAATAGCCTTTAAAACTCTAGATGGCCTTTATGAATAATTAGTTGGGTTGTTCGCTTTATTAAAAGCTCCAAGCACTTTCATGCATTTAATGAACATTGTCCTTAAGTCATTCATAAGAAAATTCCTAATCACTTGATTATATTTTAATTGACAGTTTTGATGAAAACTCTACCTTAAATGTTCTTAGATTAGTCCTCGAAAAACATAAGCTAGAAAACTTATATGTAAACATTAAGAAATGTTCTTTTATACAAAATGAAGTAAACATCTTAGGAGTTATAGTCTCTGCATATAGCCTCCAACCAAACCCTTAAAAACGTAGAGCCATTTTAAATTGGCCAACACTAATGATTATATTTGTATTTTGAAGTTTTCATGGACATGTTAATGATTCATATGTAATTGTAGCACCATAATAACACCATTAACTAGCCTTTTTAAAGGAAAATAAATTTATACAAAAATGATGGTGCATGATGAGCCTATGATCAAATTAAGAATCTTATGACCACTGTTTCTATATTAAATTTTCTAGATTTTAACATGATTTTTGAAATTTCTTATGATACTTCTTAAATTAGAATTGGTGGTGTACATAGCCAAAATATTCATTAATAATTTTAGTGAAAAGATGAGTAATACAAGACAACGATATGCTGCTTATGATTAAACTTTTATGCAATTAAAACATTGGCAACACAATTTGTTGCATGAAGAATTCATTTTGAATATTGATCACCAAGCCTTCAAAATACATCAATACTTAGTAAATTTGAGCTATAAGCATGCTAATTTGACTGAATACCTACACAATTTCTCCTTTATCATAAAACATACACTTGGTAACTATAACAAACCTACAAATGCATTATTAAGAATAGGTTTAGTAATTTTGTCTTTAGAATCCCAAGTCTAGGCTTTAATAAAATTAAAGGTAACAATATGCTCTATCCCACGTTCAATATAATTGATTCTATCTTAAAATTTAAACCTTTAAGCATTCATACCAAATTTGCTATTATTAATAACTATTTATTAAGATAAATATAATTATGCATTCCTCAAAATTCTCTTAGAGAATTATAAATAATAGAACTACATGCAAAAGGAATTATTGGACACATAGGTAAACATAAAACTATCAACTTAGATAAAATGTGATTTTATTGGCCCTCTATAAAAGGATTTTGAAATAATATTTTCTCAATGTTTCCCTTGCAAATAAGTCAAAAACATAAAACAAAAAGTGAGAAAAAACTTAGCCCTACTAATTCCTTATCAACCTTGAGAAATTTGTCTATGGACTTCATCTTGGGACCACCAAGAACACCAAGACATCATGATAACTTTTCTGTAGTGGTGGACCATTTCTCCAAAATAACACACTTTATCCTAAGCTCTAAGACAAGTAATGCATCACACATTACCAAAATTGTTTTTTGTAAAATTGTTGGACTACTTGGCTCTTCATCTATAATTATTTCTAATTGTGGCATTCAATTTGTGTCTTACTTTTGGAAAAATACCTTTGAAACTCTTTGAAATGAAATTCAAATTTTTATTAGCTTTCCTTCCACAAACTGATAGAGAAACAAAAGTTGTCAATTGAACCCAACAAAACCTTTTGACATGAATTGTAAGATAGAACTTAGGTACATGGGATTTGCATCTACTTACATCTAACTTTCATATAATAGCAATATTTCAAGAACTACTAAGAAAACTCCTTTTAAATTATGAGTAAGTTTAACCCAAAGTGATCTATTGATTTACTTGACATTCCTATACGTACATCCTTCGAATCTACATTTACTTTTGCACATGTTTTTTTATCAAACATAACGAACTCAAGAAAAAAATGAAAGCGAACAATGTTATCTTTTTGTTATGATAATGATTGGGAACTAGCTAACAAATTCGTAATAATACTCTACTCATAAGAAAGATATTGAACATAGTGGCCCACAAATGTTAGAATAAACTATCCTTGTCTCTTAATTGGCAGAATGTCACACCAATGCTTTCTTATATAACATACTAACTTTTTTTCTATCTATACAAAACCAATTGCAAAATTTAGTTTACCCTAATCAAGCTCTTATCATGTCAAAATCCACAAACTCGCGACCTCATCTCCTTTGAAAGAATTATTTGATCTTACAAAACCATAATACAAGAAGTTTATTTATTTTAAATGATAAAAACTAGATCACCTTAGCAAATAATTTAGAGCACATCTCTTTCTCATCAATGAAAATGAAACTGTAGATTTTGACTTAAAAAACTAGAAAATGAAAATATAAGGAAAATTATTAGGTAGAAGAAAAATATATTGGAGTCATGTGATATTTAACATTGTCAAAAACTAAAAAAAGTGTTGGTAAAGAAAAAGCATTTTAGCTTGTTTATCACACGTAATGAAAAGAGGTGTAGAATGATCATTAATGATAGAAGTGCCATGAATGTTATCTTTTTGCTTTTCTTATCTCAATAAAACCTTGAAGCTAAACCACATATAGATCTATTCCTTGTGAATTAGATGAATCACACTTCCTTATTAGTAATTTTAGATGTCTCATTCCCTTAAAAATGTGAAGTTATGAGGACAAAGTTTGGTGTGAAGTCCTTCCTATAGATATAATACATATTCTATTAAGTGGGCCTATGTTATATGATATGAATATAGTTTATCATAGTAGGGAAAATAGTGTTCTTCAAATTAGTGGTAAGACCTACCTTTAAAATCAATTAAAAAGATTTAGATCACAAAGCCATTCCTAATGATCAACTAAATCAAATATAAAAGCAAACCATTAAACATAAATTAATTATTTTTTAAGTAGAAAATTTAGGTTCCCGAAATCTTGTCTAATCATTAATAGAATTGATTTTAAAAACTTAGTAGAGAATTCACTAATCCCTTTTTCTTCTTTATCTTGCATGTGAAAGAGGTTTAAAAAACTCATTCTAATGCACCCTGTCCACCAAAAATAAATGAACTCTTATCTCAATTTAGAGATATCACCCCAAGGAGCTCCTTAATAAGTTATCTTCCCAAGTGAACATGTAAAATTGAAAAGCCATGTAGAAAAACTTTGTGATAAGGGATTTCTATAAGTGAAGCTTAACCTATGTGTAGAACCTACAATTTTCACAACTAAATAAATGTCTCTTGGTGTGTATGCATTGATATTTACATCATTGGTAAGATAATAATAAAACATAGGTTCTATTTCCAAGATTGGATGACAAGTTAAATCTCATTTTAGGCTCCAATGTTTCTCAAAGCTAGATCTTATAAGTGGCTACCATCAAATAATGATTCAAATAGGAGACGAATACAAAATAGCCTTTAAAACTCTAGATGGCCTTTATGAATAATTAGTTGGGTTGTTCGCTTTATTAAAAGCTCCAAGCACTTTCATGCATTTAATGAACATTGTCCTTAAGTCATTCATAAGAAAATTCCTAATCACTTGATTATATTTTAATTGACAGTTTTGATGAAAACTCTACCTTAAATGTTCTTAGAGTAGTCCTCGAAAAACATAAGCTAGAAAACTTATATGTAAACATTAAGAAATGTTCTTTTATACAAAATGAAGTAAACATCTTAGGAGTTATAGTCTCTGCATATAGCCTCCAACCAAACCCTTAAAAACGTAGAGCCATTTTAAATTGGCCAACACTAATGTTTATATTTGTATTTTAAAGTTTTCATGGACATGTTAATGATTCATATGTAATTGTAGCACCATAATAACACCATTAACTAGCCTTTTTAAAGGAAAATAAATTTATACAAAAATGATGGTGCATGATGAGCCTATGATCAAATTAAGAATCTTATGACCACTGTTTCTATATTAAATTTTCTAGATTTTAACATGATTTTTGAAATTTCTTATGATACTTCTTAAATAAGAATTGGTGGTGTACATAGCCAAAATATTCATTAATAATTTTAGTGAAAAGATGAGTAATACAAGACAACGATATGCTGCTTATGATTAAACTTTTATGCAATTAAAACATTGGCAACACAATTTGTTGCATGAAGAATTCATTTTGAATATTGATCACCAAGCCTTCAAAATACATCAATACTTAGTAAATTTGAGCTATAAGCATGCTAATTTGACTGAATACCTACACAATTTCTCCTTTATCATAAAACATAAACTTGGTAACTATAACAAACCTACAAATGCATTATTAAGAATAGGTTTAGTAATTTTGTCTTTAGAATCCCAAGTCTAGGCTTTAATAAAATTAAAGGTAACAATATGCTCTATCCCACGTTCAATATAATTGATTCTATCTTAAAATTTAAACCTTTAAGCATTCATACCAAATTTGCTATTATTAATAACTATTTATTAAGATAAATATAATTATGCATTCCTCAAAATTCTCTTAGAGAATTATAAATAATAGAATTACATGCAAAAGGAATTATTGGACACATAGGTAAACATAAAACTATCAACTTAGATAAAATGTGATTTTATTGGCCCTCTATAAAAGGATTTTGAAATAATATTTTCTCAATGTTTCCCTTGCAAATAAGTCAAAAACATAAAACAAAAAGTGAGAAAAAACTTAGCCCTACTAATTCCTTATCAACCTTGAGAAATTTGTCTATGGACTTCATCTTGGGACCACCAAGAACACCAAGACATCATGATAACTTTTCTGTAGTGGTGGACCATTTCTCCAAAATAACACACTTTATCCTAAGCTCTAAGACAAGTAATGCATCACACATTACCAAAATTGTTTTTTGTAAAATTGTTGGACTACTTGGCTCTTCATCTATAATTATTTCTAATTGTGGCATTCAATTTGTGTCTTACTTTTGGAAAAATACCTTTGAAACTCTTTGAAATGAAATTCAAATTTTTATTAGCTTTCCTTCCACAAACTGATAGAGAAACAAAAGTTGTCAATTGAACCCAACAAAACCTTTTGAGATGAATGGTAAGATAGAACTTAGGTACATGGGATTTGCATCTACTTACATCTAACTTTCATATAATAGCAATATTTCAAGAACTACTAAGAAAACTCCTTTTAAATTATGAGTAAGTTTAACCCAAAGTGATCTATTGATTTACTTGACATTCCTATACGTACATCCTTCGAATCTACATTTACTTTTGCACATGTTTTTTTATCAAACATAACGAACTCAAGAAAAAAATGAAAGCGAACAATGTTATCTTTTTGTTATGATAATGATTGGGAACTAGCTAACAAATTCGTAATAATACTCTACTCATAAGAAAGATATTGAACATAGTGGCCCACAAATGTTAGAATAAACTATCCTTGTCTCTTAATTGGCAGAATGTCACACCAATGCTTTCTTATATAACATACTAACTTTTTTTCTATCTATACAAAACCAATTGCAAAATTTAGTTTACCCTAATCAAGCTCTTATCATGTCAAAATCCACAAACTCGCGACCTCATCTCCTTTGAAAGAATTATTTGATCTTACAAAACCATAATACAAGAAGTTTATTTATTTTAAATGATAAAAACTAGATCACCTTAGCAAATAATTTAGAGCACATCTCTTTCTCATCAATGAAAATGAAACTGTAGATTTTGACTTAAAAAACTAGAAAATGAAAATATAAGGAAAATTATTAGGTAGAAGAAAAATATATTGGAGTCATGTGATATTTAACATTGTCAAAAACTAAAAAAAGTGTTGGTAAAGAAAAAGCATTTTAGCTTGTTTATCACACGTAATGAAAAGAGGTGTAGAATGATCATTAATGATAGAAGTGCCATGAATGTTATCTTTTTGCTTTTCTTATCTCAATAAAACCTTGAAGCTAAACCACATATAGATCTATTCCTTGTGAATTAGATGAATCACACTTCCTTATTAGTAATTTTAGATGTCTCATTCCCTTAAAAATGTGAAGTTATGAGGACAAAGTTTGGTGTGAAGTCCTTCCTATAGATATAATACATATTCTATTAAGTGGGCCTATGTTATATGATATGAATATAGTTTATCATAGTAGGGAAAATAGTGTTCTTCAAATTAGTGGTAAGACCTACCTTTAAAATCAATTAAAAAGATTTAGATCACAAAGCCATTCCTAATGATCAACTAAATCAAATATAAAAGCAAACCATTAAACATAAATTAATTATTTTTTAAGTAGAAAATTTAGGTTCCCAAAATCTTGTCTAATCATTAATAGAATTGATTTTAAAAACTTAGTAGAGAATTCACTAATCCCTTTTTCTTCTTTATCTTGCATGTGAAAGAGGTTTAAAAAACTCATTCTAATGCACCCTGTCCACCAAAAATAAATGAACTCTTATCTCAATTTAGAGATATCACCCCAAGGAGCTCCTTAATAAGTTATCTTCCCAAGTGAACATGAAAAATTGAAAAGCCATGTAGAAAAACTTTGTGATAAGGGATTTCTATAAGTGAAGCTTAACCTATGTGTAGAACCTACAATTTTCACAACTAAATAAATGTCTCTTGGTGTGTATGCATTGATATTTACATCATTGATAAGATAATAATAAAACATAGGTTCTATTTCCAAGATTGGATGACAAGTTAAATCTCATTTTAGGCTCCAATGTTTCTCAAAGCTAGATCTTATAAGTGGCTACCATCAAATAATGATTCAAATAGGAGACGAATACAAAATAGCCTTTAAAACTCTAGATGGCCTTTATGAATAATTAGTTGGGTTGTTCGCTTTATTAAAAGCTCCAAGCACTTTCATGCATTTAATGAACATTGTCCTTAAGTCATTCATAAGAAAATTCCTAATCACTTGATTATATTTTAATTGACAGTTTTGATGAAAACTCTACCTTAAATGTTCTTAGATTAGTCCTCGAAAAACATAAGCTAGAAAACTTATATGTAAACATTAAGAAATGTTCTTTTATACAAAATGAAGTAAACATCTTAGGAGTTATAGTCTCTGCATATAGCCTCCAACCAAACCCTTAAAAACGTAGAGCCATTTTAAATTGGCCAACACTAATGATTATATTTGTATTTTGAAGTTTTCATGGACATGTTAATGATTCATATGTAATTGTAGCACCATAATAACACCATTAACTAGCCTTTTTAAAGGAAAATAAATTTATACAAAAATGATGGTGCATGATGAGCCTATGATCAAATTAAGAATCTTATGACCACTGTTTCTATATTAAATTTTCTAGATTTTAACATGATTTTTGAAATTTCTTATGATACTTCTTAAATTAGAATTGGTGGTGTACATAGCCAAAATATTCATTAATAATTTTAGTGAAAAGATGAGTAATACAAGACAACGATATGCTGCTTATGATTAAACTTTTATGCAATTAAAACATTGGCAACACAATTTGTTGCATGAAGAATTCATTTTGAATATTGATCACCAAGCCTTCAAAATACATCAATACTTAGTAAATTTGAGCTATAAGCATGCTAATTTGACTGAATACCTACACAATTTCTCCTTTATCATAAAACATACACTTGGTAACTATAACAAACCTACAAATGCATTATTAAGAATAGGTTTAGTAATTTTGTCTTTAGAATCCCAAGTCTAGGCTTTAATAAAATTAAAGGTAACAATATGCTCTATCCCACGTTCAATATAATTGATTCTATCTTAAAATTTAAACCTTTAAGCATTCATACCAAATTTGCTATTATTAATAACTATTTATTAAGATAAATATAATTATGCATTCCTCAAAATTCTCTTAGAGAATTATAAATAATAGAACTACATGCAAAAGGAATTATTGGACACATAGGTAAACATAAAACTATCAACTTAGATAAAATGTGATTTTATTGGCCCTCTATAAAAGGATTTTGAAATAATATTTTCTCAATGTTTCCCTTGCAAATAAGTCAAAAACATAAAACAAAAAGTGAGAAAAAACTTAGCCCTACTAATTCCTTATCAACCTTGAGAAATTTGTCTATGGACTTCATCTTGGGACCACCAAGAACACCAAGACATCATGATAACTTTTCTGTAGTGGTGGACCATTTCTCCAAAATAACACACTTTATCCTAAGCTCTAAGACAAGTAATGCATCACACATTACCAAAATTGTTTTTTGTAAAATTGTTGGACTACTTGGCTCTTCATCTATAATTATTTCTAATTGTGGCATTCAATTTGTGTCTTACTTTTGGAAAAATACCTTTGAAACTCTTTGAAATGAAATTCAAATTTTTATTAGCTTTCCTTCCACAAACTGATAGAGAAACAAAAGTTGTCAATTGAACCCAACAAAACCTTTTGACATGAATTGTAAGATAGAACTTAGGTACATGGGATTTGCATCTACTTACATCTAACTTTCATATAATAGCAATATTTCAAGAACTACTAAGAAAACTCCTTTTAAATTATGAGTAAGTTTAACCCAAAGTGATCTATTGATTTACTTGACATTCCTATACGTACATCCTTCGAATCTACATTTACTTTTGCACATGTTTTTTTATCAAACATAACGAACTCAAGAAAAAAATGAAAGCGAACAATGTTATCTTTTTGTTATGATAATGATTGGGAACTAGCTAACAAATTCGTAATAATACTCTACTCATAAGAAAGATATTGAACATAGTGGCCCACAAATGTTAGAATAAACTATCCTTGTCTCTTAATTGGCAGAATGTCACACCAATGCTTTCTTATATAACATACTAACTTTTTTTCTATCTATACAAAACCAATTGCAAAATTTAGTTTACCCTAATCAAGCTCTTATCATGTCAAAATCCACAAACTCGCGACCTCATCTCCTTTGAAAGAATTATTTGATCTTACAAAACCATAATACAAGAAGTTTATTTATTTTAAATGATAAAAACTAGATCACCTTAGCAAATAATTTAGAGCACATCTCTTTCTCATCAATGAAAATGAAACTGTAGATTTTGACTTAAAAAACTAGAAAATGAAAATATAAGGAAAATTATTAGGTAGAAGAAAAATATATTGGAGTCATGTGATATTTAACATTGTCAAAAACTAAAAAAAGTGTTGGTAAAGAAAAAGCATTTTAGCTTGTTTATCACACGTAATGAAAAGAGGTGTAGAATGATCATTAATGATAGAAGTGCCATGAATGTTATCTTTTTGCTTTTCTTATCTCAATAAAACCTTGAAGCTAAACCACATATAGATCTATTCCTTGTGAATTAGATGAATCACACTTCCTTATTAGTAATTTTAGATGTCTCATTCCCTTAAAAATGTGAAGTTATGAGGACAAAGTTTGGTGTGAAGTCCTTCCTATAGATATAATACATATTCTATTAAGTGGGCCTATGTTATATGATATGAATATAGTTTATCATAGTAGGGAAAATAGTGTTCTTCAAATTAGTGGTAAGACCTACCTTTAAAATCAATTAAAAAGATTTAGATCACAAAGCCATTCCTAATGATCAACTAAATCAAATATAAAAGCAAACCATTAAACATAAATTAATTATTTTTTAAGTAGAAAATTTAGGTTCCCGAAATCTTGTCTAATCATTAATAGAATTGATTTTAAAAACTTAGTAGAGAATTCACTAATCCCTTTTTCTTCTTTATCTTGCATGTGAAAGAGGTTTAAAAAACTCATTCTAATGCACCCTGTCCACCAAAAATAAATGAACTCTTATCTCAATTTAGAGATATCACCCCAAGGAGCTCCTTAATAAGTTATCTTCCCAAGTGAACATGAAAAATTGAAAAGCCATGTAGAAAAACTTTGTGATAAGGGATTTCTATAAGTGAAGCTTAACCTATGTGTAGAACCTACAATTTTCACAACTAAATAAATGTCTCTTGGTGTGTATGCATTGATATTTACATCATTGATAAGATAATAATAAAACATAGGTTCTATTTCCAAGATTGGATGACAAGTTAAATCTCATTTTAGGCTCCAATGTTTCTCAAAGCTAGATCTTATAAGTGGCTACCATCAAATAATGATTCAAATAGGAGACGAATACAAAATAGCCTTTAAAACTCTAGATGGCCTTTATGAATAATTAGTTGGGTTGTTCGCTTTATTAAAAGCTCCAAGCACTTTCATGCATTTAATGAACATTGTCCTTAAGTCATTCATAAGAAAATTCCTAATCACTTGATTATATTTTAATTGACAGTTTTGATGAAAACTCTACCTTAAATGTTCTTAGATTAGTCCTCGAAAAACATAAGCTAGAAAACTTATATGTAAACATTAAGAAATGTTCTTTTATACAAAATGAAGTAAACATCTTAGGAGTTATAGTCTCTGCATATAGCCTCCAACCAAACCCTTAAAAACGTAGAGCCATTTTAAATTGGCCAACACTAATGATTATATTTGTATTTTGAAGTTTTCATGGACATGTTAATGATTCATATGTAATTGTAGCACCATAATAACACCATTAACTAGCCTTTTTAAAGGAAAATAAATTTATACAAAAATGATGGTGCATGATGAGCCTATGATCAAATTAAGAATCTTATGACCACTGTTTCTATATTAAATTTTCTAGATTTTAACATGATTTTTGAAATTTCTTATGATACTTCTTAAATTAGAATTGGTGGTGTACATAGCCAAAATATTCATTAATAATTTTAGTGAAAAGATGAGTAATACAAGACAACGATATGCTGCTTATGATTAAACTTTTATGCAATTAAAACATTGGCAACACAATTTGTTGCATGAAGAATTCATTTTGAATATTGATCACCAAGCCTTCAAAATACATCAATACTTAGTAAATTTGAGCTATAAGCATGCTAATTTGACTGAATACCTACACAATTTCTCCTTTATCATAAAACATACACTTGGTAACTATAACAAACCTACAAATGCATTATTAAGAATAGGTTTAGTAATTTTGTCTTTAGAATCCCAAGTCTAGGCTTTAATAAAATTAAAGGTAACAATATGCTCTATCCCACGTTCAATATAATTGATTCTATCTTAAAATTTAAACCTTTAAGCATTCATACCAAATTTGCTATTATTAATAACTATTTATTAAGATAAATATAATTATGCATTCCTCAAAATTCTCTTAGAGAATTATAAATAATAGAACTACATGCAAAAGGAATTATTGGACACATAGGTAAACATAAAACTATCAACTTAGATAAAATGTGATTTTATTGGCCCTCTATAAAAGGATTTTGAAATAATATTTTCTCAATGTTTCCCTTGCAAATAAGTCAAAAACATAAAACAAAAAGTGAGAAAAAACTTAGCCCTACTAATTCCTTATCAACCTTGAGAAATTTGTCTATGGACTTCATCTTGGGACCACCAAGAACACCAAGACATCATGATAACTTTTCTGTAGTGGTGGACCATTTCTCCAAAATAACACACTTTATCCTAAGCTCTAAGACAAGTAATGCATCACACATTACCAAAATTGTTTTTTGTAAAATTGTTGGACTACTTGGCTCTTCATCTATAATTATTTCTAATTGTGGCATTCAATTTGTGTCTTACTTTTGGAAAAATACCTTTGAAACTCTTTGAAATGAAATTCAAATTTTTATTAGCTTTCCTTCCACAAACTGATAGAGAAACAAAAGTTGTCAATTGAACCCAACAAAACCTTTTGAGATGAATGGTAAGATAGAACTTAGGTACATGGGATTTGCATCTACTTACATCTAACTTTCATATAATAGCAATATTTCAAGAACTACTAAGAAAACTCCTTTTAAATTATGAGTAAGTTTAACCCAAAGTGATCTATTGATTTACTTGACATTCCTATACGTACATCCTTCGAATCTACATTTACTTTTGCACATGTTTTTTTATCAAACATAACGAACTCAAGAAAAAAATGAAAGCGAACAATGTTATCTTTTTGTTATGATAATGATTGGGAACTAGCTAACAAATTCGTAATAATACTCTACTCATAAGAAAGATATTGAACATAGTGGCCCACAAATGTTAGAATAAACTATCCTTGTCTCTTAATTGGCAGAATGTCACACCAATGCTTTCTTATATAACATACTAACTTTTTTTCTATCTATACAAAACCAATTGCAAAATTTAGTTTACCCTAATCAAGCTCTTATCATGTCAAAATCCACAAACTCGCGACCTCATCTCCTTTGAAAGAATTATTTGATCTTACAAAACCATAATACAAGAAGTTTATTTATTTTAAATGATAAAAACTAGATCACCTTAGCAAATAATTTAGAGCACATCTCTTTCTCATCAATGAAAATGAAACTGTAGATTTTGACTTAAAAAACTAGAAAATGAAAATATAAGGAAAATTATTAGGTAGAAGAAAAATATATTGGAGTCATGTGATATTTAACATTGTCAAAAACTAAAAAAAGTGTTGGTAAAGAAAAAGCATTTTAGCTTGTTTATCACACGTAATGAAAAGAGGTGTAGAATGATCATTAATGATAGAAGTGCCATGAATGTTATCTTTTTGCTTTTCTTATCTCAATAAAACCTTGAAGCTAAACCACATATAGATCTATTCCTTGTGAATTAGATGAATCACACTTCCTTATTAGTAATTTTAGATGTCTCATTCCCTTAAAAATGTGAAGTTATGAGGACAAAGTTTGGTGTGAAGTCCTTCCTATAGATATAATACATATTCTATTAAGTGGGCCTATGTTATATGATATGAATATAGTTTATCATAGTAGGGAAAATAGTGTTCTTCAAATTAGTGGTAAGACCTACCTTTAAAATCAATTAAAAAGATTTAGATCACAAAGCCATTCCTAATGATCAACTAAATCAAATATAAAAGCAAACCATTAAACATAAATTAATTATTTTTTAAGTAGAAAATTTAGGTTCCCGAAATCTTGTCTAATCATTAATAGAATTGATTTTAAAAACTTAGTAGAGAATTCACTAATCCCTTTTTCTTCTTTATCTTGCATGTGAAAGAGGTTTAAAAAACTCATTCTAATGCACCCTGTCCACCAAAAATAAATGAACTCTTATCTCAATTTAGAGATATCACCCCAAGGAGCTCCTTAATAAGTTATCTTCCCAAGTGAACATGTAAAATTGAAAAGCCATGTAGAAAAACTTTGTGATAAGGGATTTCTATAAGTGAAGCTTAACCTATGTGTAGAACCTACAATTTTCACAACTAAATAAATGTCTCTTGGTGTGTATGCATTGATATTTACATCATTGGTAAGATAATAATAAAACATAGGTTCTATTTCCAAGATTGGATGACAAGTTAAATCTCATTTTAGGCTCCAATGTTTCTCAAAGCTAGATCTTATAAGTGGCTACCATCAAATAATGATTCAAATAGGAGACGAATACAAAATAGCCTTTAAAACTCTAGATGGCCTTTATGAATAATTAGTTGGGTTGTTCGCTTTATTAAAAGCTCCAAGCACTTTCATGCATTTAATGAACATTGTCCTTAAGTCATTCATAAGAAAATTCCTAATCACTTGATTATATTTTAATTGACAGTTTTGATGAAAACTCTACCTTAAATGTTCTTAGATTAGTCCTCGAAAAACATAAGCTAGAAAACTTATATGTAAACATTAAGAAATGTTCTTTTATACAAAATGAAGTAAACATCTTAGGAGTTATAGTCTCTGCATATAGCCTCCAACCAAACCCTTAAAAACGTAGAGCCATTTTAAATTGGCCAACACTAATGATTATATTTGTATTTTGAAGTTTTCATGGACATGTTAATGATTCATATGTAATTGTAGCACCATAATAACACCATTAACTAGCCTTTTTAAAGGAAAATAAATTTATACAAAAATGATGGTGCATGATGAGCCTATGATCAAATTAAGAATCTTATGACCACTGTTTCTATATTAAATTTTCTAGATTTTAACATGATTTTTGAAATTTCTTATGATACTTCTTAAATTAGAATTGGTGGTGTACATAGCCAAAATATTCATTAATAATTTTAGTGAAAAGATGAGTAATACAAGACAACGATATGCTGCTTATGATTAAACTTTTATGCAATTAAAACATTGGCAACACAATTTGTTGCATGAAGAATTCATTTTGAATATTGATCACCAAGCCTTCAAAATACATCAATACTTAGTAAATTTGAGCTATAAGCATGCTAATTTGACTGAATACCTACACAATTTCTCCTTTATCATAAAACATACACTTGGTAACTATAACAAACCTACAAATGCATTATTAAGAATAGGTTTAGTAATTTTGTCTTTAGAATCCCAAGTCTAGGCTTTAATAAAATTAAAGGTAACAATATGCTCTATCCCACGTTCAATATAATTGATTCTATCTTAAAATTTAAACCTTTAAGCATTCATACCAAATTTGCTATTATTAATAACTATTTATTAAGATAAATATAATTATGCATTCCTCAAAATTCTCTTAGAGAATTATAAATAATAGAACTACATGCAAAAGGAATTATTGGACACATAGGTAAACATAAAACTATCAACTTAGATAAAATGTGATTTTATTGGCCCTCTATAAAAGGATTTTGAAATAATATTTTCTCAATGTTTCCCTTGCAAATAAGTCAAAAACATAAAACAAAAAGTGAGAAAAAACTTAGCCCTACTAATTCCTTATCAACCTTGAGAAATTTGTCTATGGACTTCATCTTGGGACCACCAAGAACACCAAGACATCATGATAACTTTTCTGTAGTGGTGGACCATTTCTCCAAAATAACACACTTTATCCTAAGCTCTAAGACAAGTAATGCATCACACATTACCAAAATTGTTTTTTGTAAAATTGTTGGACTACTTGGCTCTTCATCTATAATTATTTCTAATTGTGGCATTCAATTTGTGTCTTACTTTTGGAAAAATACCTTTGAAACTCTTTGAAATGAAATTCAAATTTTTATTAGCTTTCCTTCCACAAACTGATAGAGAAACAAAAGTTGTCAATTGAACCCAACAAAACCTTTTGAGATGAATGGTAAGATAGAACTTAGGTACATGGGATTTGCATCTACTTACATCTAACTTTCATATAATAGCAATATTTCAAGAACTACTAAGAAAACTCCTTTTAAATTATGAGTAAGTTTAACCCAAAGTGATCTATTGATTTACTTGACATTCCTATACGTACATCCTTCGAATCTACATTTACTTTTGCACATGTTTTTTTATCAAACATAACGAACTCAAGAAAAAAATGAAAGCGAACAATGTTATCTTTTTGTTATGATAATGATTGGGAACTAGCTAACAAATTCGTAATAATACTCTACTCATAAGAAAGATATTGAACATAGTGGCCCACAAATGTTAGAATAAACTATCCTTGTCTCTTAATTGGCAGAATGTCACACCAATGCTTTCTTATATAACATACTAACTTTTTTTCTATCTATACAAAACCAATTGCAAAATTTAGTTTACCCTAATCAAGCTCTTATCATGTCAAAATCCACAAACTCGCGACCTCATCTCCTTTGAAAGAATTATTTGATCTTACAAAACCATAATACAAGAAGTTTATTTATTTTAAATGATAAAAACTAGATCACCTTAGCAAATAATTTAGAGCACATCTCTTTCTCATCAATGAAAATGAAACTGTAGATTTTGACTTAAAAAACTAGAAAATGAAAATATAAGGAAAATTATTAGGTAGAAGAAAAATATATTGGAGTCATGTGATATTTAACATTGTCAAAAACTAAAAAAAGTGTTGGTAAAGAAAAAGCATTTTAGCTTGTTTATCACACGTAATGAAAAGAGGTGTAGAATGATCATTAATGATAGAAGTGCCATGAATGTTATCTTTTTGCTTTTCTTATCTCAATAAAACCTTGAAGCTAAACCACATATAGATCTATTCCTTGTGAATTAGATGAATCACACTTCCTTATTAGTAATTTTAGATGTCTCATTCCCTTAAAAATGTGAAGTTATGAGGACAAAGTTTGGTGTGAAGTCCTTCCTATAGATATAATACATATTCTATTAAGTGGGCCTATGTTATATGATATGAATATAGTTTATCATAGTAGGGAAAATAGTGTTCTTCAAATTAGTGGTAAGACCTACCTTTAAAATCAATTAAAAAGATTTAGATCACAAAGCCATTCCTAATGATCAACTAAATCAAATATAAAAGCAAACCATTAAACATAAATTAATTATTTTTTAAGTAGAAAATTTAGGTTCCCGAAATCTTGTCTAATCATTAATAGAATTGATTTTAAAAACTTAGTAGAGAATTCACTAATCCCTTTTTCTTCTTTATCTTGCATGTGAAAGAGGTTTAAAAAACTCATTCTAATGCACCCTGTCCACCAAAAATAAATGAACTCTTATCTCAATTTAGAGATATCACCCCAAGGAGCTCCTTAATAAGTTATCTTCCCAAGTGAACATGTAAAATTGAAAAGCCATGTAGAAAAACTTTGTGATAAGGGATTTCTATAAGTGAAGCTTAACCTATGTGTAGAACCTACAATTTTCACAACTAAATAAATGTCTCTTGGTGTGTATGCATTGATATTTACATCATTGGTAAGATAATAATAAAACATAGGTTCTATTTCCAAGATTGGATGACAAGTTAAATCTCATTTTAGGCTCCAATGTTTCTCAAAGCTAGATCTTATAAGTGGCTACCATCAAATAATGATTCAAATAGGAGACGAATACAAAATAGCCTTTAAAACTCTAGATGGCCTTTATGAATAATTAGTTGGGTTGTTCGCTTTATTAAAAGCTCCAAGCACTTTCATGCATTTAATGAACATTGTCCTTAAGTCATTCATAAGAAAATTCCTAATCACTTGATTATATTTTAATTGACAGTTTTGATGAAAACTCTACCTTAAATGTTCTTAGATTAGTCCTCGAAAAACATAAGCTAGAAAACTTATATGTAAACATTAAGAAATGTTCTTTTATACAAAATGAAGTAAACATCTTAGGAGTTATAGTCTCTGCATATAGCCTCCAACCAAACCCTTAAAAACGTAGAGCCATTTTAAATTGGCCAACACTAATGATTATATTTGTATTTTGAAGTTTTCATGGACATGTTAATGATTCATATGTAATTGTAGCACCATAATAACACCATTAACTAGCCTTTTTAAAGGAAAATAAATTTATACAAAAATGATGGTGCATGATGAGCCTATGATCAAATTAAGAATCTTATGACCACTGTTTCTATATTAAATTTTCTAGATTTTAACATGATTTTTGAAATTTCTTATGATACTTCTTAAATTAGAATTGGTGGTGTACATAGCCAAAATATTCATTAATAATTTTAGTGAAAAGATGAGTAATACAAGACAACGATATGCTGCTTATGATTAAACTTTTATGCAATTAAAACATTGGCAACACAATTTGTTGCATGAAGAATTCATTTTGAATATTGATCACCAAGCCTTCAAAATACATCAATACTTAGTAAATTTGAGCTATAAGCATGCTAATTTGACTGAATACCTACACAATTTCTCCTTTATCATAAAACATACACTTGGTAACTATAACAAACCTACAAATGCATTATTAAGAATAGGTTTAGTAATTTTGTCTTTAGAATCCCAAGTCTAGGCTTTAATAAAATTAAAGGTAACAATATGCTCTATCCCACGTTCAATATAATTGATTCTATCTTAAAATTTAAACCTTTAAGCATTCATACCAAATTTGCTATTATTAATAACTATTTATTAAGATAAATATAATTATGCATTCCTCAAAATTCTCTTAGAGAATTATAAATAATAGAACTACATGCAAAAGGAATTATTGGACACATAGGTAAACATAAAACTATCAACTTAGATAAAATGTGATTTTATTGGCCCTCTATAAAAGGATTTTGAAATAATATTTTCTCAATGTTTCCCTTGCAAATAAGTCAAAAACATAAAACAAAAAGTGAGAAAAAACTTAGCCCTACTAATTCCTTATCAACCTTGAGAAATTTGTCTATGGACTTCATCTTGGGACCACCAAGAACACCAAGACATCATGATAACTTTTCTGTAGTGGTGGACCATTTCTCCAAAATAACACACTTTATCCTAAGCTCTAAGACAAGTAATGCATCACACATTACCAAAATTGTTTTTTGTAAAATTGTTGGACTACTTGGCTCTTCATCTATAATTATTTCTAATTGTGGCATTCAATTTGTGTCTTACTTTTGGAAAAATACCTTTGAAACTCTTTGAAATGAAATTCAAATTTTTATTAGCTTTCCTTCCACAAACTGATAGAGAAACAAAAGTTGTCAATTGAACCCAACAAAACCTTTTGAGATGAATGGTAAGATAGAACTTAGGTACATGGGATTTGCATCTACTTACATCTAACTTTCATATAATAGCAATATTTCAAGAACTACTAAGAAAACTCCTTTTAAATTATGAGTAAGTTTAACCCAAAGTGATCTATTGATTTACTTGACATTCCTATACGTACATCCTTCGAATCTACATTTACTTTTGCACATGTTTTTTTATCAAACATAACGAACTCAAGAAAAAAATGAAAGCGAACAATGTTATCTTTTTGTTATGATAATGATTGGGAACTAGCTAACAAATTCGTAATAATACTCTACTCATAAGAAAGATATTGAACATAGTGGCCCACAAATGTTAGAATAAACTATCCTTGTCTCTTAATTGGCAGAATGTCACACCAATGCTTTCTTATATAACATACTAACTTTTTTTCTATCTATACAAAACCAATTGCAAAATTTAGTTTACCCTAATCAAGCTCTTATCATGTCAAAATCCACAAACTCGCGACCTCATCTCCTTTGAAAGAATTATTTGATCTTACAAAACCATAATACAAGAAGTTTATTTATTTTAAATGATAAAAACTAGATCACCTTAGCAAATAATTTAGAGCACATCTCTTTCTCATCAATGAAAATGAAACTGTAGATTTTGACTTAAAAAACTAGAAAATGAAAATATAAGGAAAATTATTAGGTAGAAGAAAAATATATTGGAGTCATGTGATATTTAACATTGTCAAAAACTAAAAAAAGTGTTGGTAAAGAAAAAGCATTTTAGCTTGTTTATCACACGTAATGAAAAGAGGTGTAGAATGATCATTAATGATAGAAGTGCCATGAATGTTATCTTTTTGCTTTTCTTATCTCAATAAAACCTTGAAGCTAAACCACATATAGATCTATTCCTTGTGAATTAGATGAATCACACTTCCTTATTAGTAATTTTAGATGTCTCATTCCCTTAAAAATGTGAAGTTATGAGGACAAAGTTTGGTGTGAAGTCCTTCCTATAGATATAATACATATTCTATTAAGTGGGCCTATGTTATATGATATGAATATAGTTTATCATAGTAGGGAAAATAGTGTTCTTCAAATTAGTGGTAAGACCTACCTTTAAAATCAATTAAAAAGATTTAGATCACAAAGCCATTCCTAATGATCAACTAAATCAAATATAAAAGCAAACCATTAAACATAAATTAATTATTTTTTAAGTAGAAAATTTAGGTTCCCGAAATCTTGTCTAATCATTAATAGAATTGATTTTAAAAACTTAGTAGAGAATTCACTAATCCCTTTTTCTTCTTTATCTTGCATGTGAAAGAGGTTTAAAAAACTCATTCTAATGCACCCTGTCCACCAAAAATAAATGAACTCTTATCTCAATTTAGAGATATCACCCCAAGGAGCTCCTTAATAAGTTATCTTCCCAAGTGAACATGTAAAATTGAAAAGCCATGTAGAAAAACTTTGTGATAAGGGATTTCTATAAGTGAAGCTTAACCTATGTGTAGAACCTACAATTTTCACAACTAAATAAATGTCTCTTGGTGTGTATGCATTGATATTTACATCATTGGTAAGATAATAATAAAACATAGGTTCTATTTCCAAGATTGGATGACAAGTTAAATCTCATTTTAGGCTCCAATGTTTCTCAAAGCTAGATCTTATAAGTGGCTACCATCAAATAATGATTCAAATAGGAGACGAATACAAAATAGCCTTTAAAACTCTAGATGGCCTTTATGAATAATTAGTTGGGTTGTTCGCTTTATTAAAAGCTCCAAGCACTTTCATGCATTTAATGAACATTGTCCTTAAGTCATTCATAAGAAAATTCCTAATCACTTGATTATATTTTAATTGACAGTTTTGATGAAAACTCTACCTTAAATGTTCTTAGAGTAGTCCTCGAAAAACATAAGCTAGAAAACTTATATGTAAACATTAAGAAATGTTCTTTTATACAAAATGAAGTAAACATCTTAGGAGTTATAGTCTCTGCATATAGCCTCCAACCAAACCCTTAAAAACGTAGAGCCATTTTAAATTGGCCAACACTAATGTTTATATTTGTATTTTAAAGTTTTCATGGACATGTTAATGATTCATATGTAATTGTAGCACCATAATAACACCATTAACTAGCCTTTTTAAAGGAAAATAAATTTATACAAAAATGATGGTGCATGATGAGCCTATGATCAAATTAAGAATCTTATGACCACTGTTTCTATATTAAATTTTCTAGATTTTAACATGATTTTTGAAATTTCTTATGATACTTCTTAAATAAGAATTGGTGGTGTACATAGCCAAAATATTCATTAATAATTTTAGTGAAAAGATGAGTAATACAAGACAACGATATGCTGCTTATGATTAAACTTTTATGCAATTAAAACATTGGCAACACAATTTGTTGCATGAAGAATTCATTTTGAATATTGATCACCAAGCCTTCAAAATACATCAATACTTAGTAAATTTGAGCTATAAGCATGCTAATTTGACTGAATACCTACACAATTTCTCCTTTATCATAAAACATAAACTTGGTAACTATAACAAACCTACAAATGCATTATTAAGAATAGGTTTAGTAATTTTGTCTTTAGAATCCCAAGTCTAGGCTTTAATAAAATTAAAGGTAACAATATGCTCTATCCCACGTTCAATATAATTGATTCTATCTTAAAATTTAAACCTTTAAGCATTCATACCAAATTTGCTATTATTAATAACTATTTATTAAGATAAATATAATTATGCATTCCTCAAAATTCTCTTAGAGAATTATAAATAATAGAATTACATGCAAAAGGAATTATTGGACACATAGGTAAACATAAAACTATCAACTTAGATAAAATGTGATTTTATTGGCCCTCTATAAAAGGATTTTGAAATAATAATTTCTCAATGTTTCCCTTGCAAATAAGTCAAAAACATAAAACAAAAAGTGAGAAAAAACTTAGCCCTACTAATTCCTTATCAACCTTGAGAAATTTGTCTATGGACTTCATCTTGGGACCACCAAGAACACCAAGACATCATGATAACTTTTCTGTAGTGGTGGACCATTTCTCCAAAATAACACACTTTATCCTAAGCTCTAAGACAAGTAATGCATCACACATTACCAAAATTGTTTTTTGTAAAATTGTTGGACTACTTGGCTCTTCATCTATAATTATTTCTAATTGTGGCATTCAATTTGTGTCTTACTTTTGGAAAAATACCTTTGAAACTCTTTGAAATGAAATTCAAATTTTTATTAGCTTTCCTTCCACAAACTGATAGAGAAACAAAAGTTGTCAATTGAACCCAACAAAACCTTTTGAGATGAATGGTAAGATAGAACTTAGGTACATGGGATTTGCATCTACTTACATCTAACTTTCATATAATAGCAATATTTCAAGAACTACTAAGAAAACTCCTTTTAAATTATGAGTAAGTTTAACCCAAAGTGATCTATTGATTTACTTGACATTCCTATACGTACATCCTTCGAATCTACATTTACTTTTGCACATGTTTTTTTATCAAACATAACGAACTCAAGAAAAAAATGAAAGCGAACAATGTTATCTTTTTGTTATGATAATGATTGGGAACTAGCTAACAAATTCGTAATAATACTCTACTCATAAGAAAGATATTGAACATAGTGGCCCACAAATGTTAGAATAAACTATCCTTGTCTCTTAATTGGCAGAATGTCACACCAATGCTTTCTTATATAACATACTAACTTTTTTTCTATCTATACAAAACCAATTGCAAAATTTAGTTTACCCTAATCAAGCTCTTATCATGTCAAAATCCACAAACTCGCGACCTCATCTCCTTTGAAAGAATTATTTGATCTTACAAAACCATAATACAAGAAGTTTATTTATTTTAAATGATAAAAACTAGATCACCTTAGCAAATAATTTAGAGCACATCTCTTTCTCATCAATGAAAATGAAACTGTAGATTTTGACTTAAAAAACTAGAAAATGAAAATATAAGGAAAATTATTAGGTAGAAGAAAAATATATTGGAGTCATGTGATATTTAACATTGTCAAAAACTAAAAAAAAGTGTTGGTAAAGAAAAAGCATTTTAGCTTGTTTATCACACGTAATGAAAAGAGGTGTAGAATGATCATTAATGATA